>LSYV01000109.1:197053-208788 GCA_001584585.1 Gonium pectorale | reverse complement strand
CGCCGCACGCATAGCTGCCGCGCGTGCCGCACCCACCCATCCCGTGCAGCCCGCCAGCGCCGACGGCACGCATTTGAACATACGGCACATGCAGCCCCGTCCACCGCCCCACCCGCCCCTCCACGCAACCCAGTCCCGCAAGCTGATTGTCAAGTTTGCCGAGCAGTGGGACACACCGCCACCACACCGCACCGCCACCACACCGCCCCCCACCCCGCGGCGCGCTCACCCCGTCGATGACGGGCAGCCCCGAGCCGATGAGCCCCAGCTCCGCGGGGTCGACGATCAGGCGGTCCTGACCCACGGTGACCGCCTCGGCAGGCCGCGCCTCACGCGTGGCGTTAATCTGGGCGAGGCCCGCGATGAGGTGCGCATCGGCGTCCAGCCGGAACTGTGATGCGGTCTCCCCCCGGTCCCCCGGCCGCTGATTGGCCTCGTTAGACGCGGCAGGTGCTGCATCTGCGCCAGCCTCCGTAGCGGCAGCGGCGACGGCAATGCGTCGGCGTCGGAGCGCCGTGCCCCGGCCGATCAGCGGCTGATTTGCAGATGGATGTGTGACATTGTCGCTGCGCCGTAGGGACGCGCGTGCCGACGCTGGGGTGGCCCGAGACGAGCTGCCACGGCAGCCCACACGCAACGCGGAAGCCGGATCAAGCCGGCCCAGATTCATGGCTAATTTCACTGTGCCTAATCAGTAGGTGGTAACTGGGCCTTCCCCCGGGGACCCTGGCGGCGTCTGTTTCCGAACATCAGGAGGCGCCGATATCTATCATAACAATGTAAAGAACAACCATAGAGCTTATAAAATGAACTGTGTTAAATGTGGAACTCGGACTTCGCAAATGGGCACTAACACGGGAAGGACCTTGCAACCCAATGTCGTGGCCCAATGGATCGTCCTGCAGGTCAATTGTTATCATTCGTGTTACACACATTGTTACCCTCCTCCACGGGGTACGGCAGATCGCTGGGGTTCTTAGGACTGTCCGCACGGCCCGCACAAGCACCACCGCTGTGGCTCCCGCAGTATACCCACAATGCCCCCTACTACCCGATGGGTTGGGGTCTCGGGATTTGGGGCAGGAGCGGACGCATCGCGGCGCGTGGGGCAGCCACATTCACCCCTTCTGACTTCGGAAAGCTGCGCAGAAGGAGGCTTGCCGGCCGGGACTGTGCTATCATGCTGGGCGGGGGGGGGGGGCGGAAGGGGGCGGAGGGGATGGGCACGCATGCGGTGGCAAAGGACGCACCTGACCTGACCTGACCTGGCCTGCAGGAGATTGGCCATGGCTGGCGGCACGGCTGGCGGATCCGCGAGCGGCACGGCGGGCAGCGGAAGACGGTCCTGGTCGCCGGGCTAGCAGAAGCAGGGCTGCGTCGCAACCCAGGAGCAGCCACGGCAGGCCGCTGGGAACCCGTGCCCCGTACGGTGCGTGGCTACGGGCATGTGGCCGCATACACGCCGCAGCAACACCCGGCCCTCCGCGTGCGGAGCACCAAAGCACATAGTGCCTGGACCCGAGGATCTCGAGAGGCCTTCTCGGCCACCACAACCACTGCACTTCATTGTATCCGCCCCGCAGCGCTGTGCGCTGTCAACTGTGCCCAGACATCTCCATCCCGATTGCCGGCCCCGGCCACACGCGGGTGGGGACGCACCACGGCTGTGGTCGCCTGCGCGGCCGTGAACCGCAGCCGGGCCCTCGCAGCCCACACGCAGCCCCCCGCCCTGCCCCGGCGGCGTAGCGTAGGCGGTCCAGTGCACAGCCGGGATGCGCGCACCGACTACCGGCTCCCGACTCCCCGCTGTGGCTGTTGCCGCCCGGCCGAGAGGCGACAGCAGCGGCGCACGGCAGCAGCGAAGCGGCGTGGAGCGTTTTACAGAACAGCCGAGCTCGCGGCCACATGCCGTGGATGGGGGAGCGGAGTCCCGCGCGCGCCGACCCGGCCCCGGGGCCGCACGCGTTGGGTGTGCGTTGGGCGCCAAAGAGACGCCGCGCCCTCGTTCGTCCGTTCGCCCTGCGTCCCCGCACCACCGCACCGCGTCGCACCAGCTCGCCTCTCCTCTCCTCTCGCCTCTCTTCCCGCTGGCTTCATCGACATGGGTGCCCTTCCGTTCGCCCAGCAGCAGCAGCAGCCTAGCAGCCTGTACGAACGCTCCGCACCGCCACTCCCCGGGAACATCTCCACACCCCGATCGCATTCCCAGGTGCGGTGCCCAATCGCCCGCCCCCCCCGCCCCCGCGCGCACAGCCATCGCCATCGCTATAGCTATAGCTATCACTATCGCTATCGCAGCTGTGGAGTGCGACCTTGCATAGCAAAGGTACGGCAGCCGAGCGGCGCCCCTTAGCCCCGGAGACGGGAGCGGAGGGCGCTGGGCGCAGAGGGGGGGCTCCCACCGTGCGACCCGAGGGTGGCTGGGCCGGGCGGGGGGGGCCTGAGCCGCTTGCACCGCCGCCCCCTCCCTCACGCCGCACACCACTCACACCCGTACGCCCCTACGCCCCCTCAGCTGGCTGTCCCCAGGCACAGCGCCAGCAAGTCCGCCAGATCCTCCTCCTCATCGTCATTCCCGACCGCCGTCGCCGTCAGTGGAGACGCCGGCGGCGGCGCCGCCGCCGCCGGCACCAGGGCCGCCATCAAGGTGGCCGCCGCAGCCCCGCCCCCCTGCTCAGGCCGCCCGAGCGCGAGCGCGAGCACCGGCGGCAACGAAGCCGCCGCCGCTGCGGCGGCGGCGTCCTGCAGCAAATGCTCGCGCAGCAGGGCGGCGTGGCCGATGTAACCGCCTACGCCGTTAGCGGAGGACCCGAGCGGCACCGCAGCAGCGGCGCCGTCCAAAGCGGGGCCGTCCGCTTCCGCACCTGCGGCGGCGGCGGCGAGGTCCGCCGGCGCCGCCATCTGTTCCAACAAGGCTGCCATCGATTGCCGTACTACGACGCAGTACACCACATTGCCCTGCTCGTCCTGAAAACCCATGTATTCAGGCGACGAGCCGTACAAGTCCTCCACGCGCACATAGTTGCCGTACGCGTCCTGAACCAGCACCGTGGTGCTGTCGTCGGTCGTGAAGATGGGCAGAGTGGCGACGATGGGGTCGGCGTCGTCGTCGGCGGCGCCGTAGTTGGCGGCGGCGGCACTGTTACCGTCGGCGGCGCCCTCCGCCGCAGCCCAGTCCATGGCCGTGAGGTCGGCGGCGCTGCCGGCTGCTCCGCTGGCGACTCCGCTGTCCGTGTCGGTGTCCTTGTGCAGCGCGCGGCGGAAGGCGGCCTCCCATGCGTCCGGGTCGAGCGCCAGGCTGGACGACCGCCCAGCGGCGGCGGTGTCGGCAGCGTCAGCGGCGGCGCTGGCGAACGCGCTGCCGGCGGGCGTCCCTGGCCGTGATGCACCGGCACCGGCACCCGCGGACAGAAGCGGCCCGGAGGCCTGGCGCTGCGCAGGCAGCACGGTCGCCGCTGCGCCGCCGGCAGCGGCTGCGGGCGCTGGGCTGGTGCGCTTGACGTTTGCGGCCCCTGCCCCCGCTTCCGCCGGGGTCGGCCGGACGGGTGCCGCCGCAGCGCCGCCTGCACGTACCCGCGGGACGGGGCGGGGCAGGGCAGGGCCCGGCAGAGGGAAGTTGCGAGGCGTCCGTCCGTCAGGGAGCTGACGCCGAGCTGAGGAGCTTTGCGGAGGCCGTGTCGTGTTGTGTCGTGTCGGGTGGGGTAGAAGCGGCGCCGTTTAGCGTCGGAACAAGGCCGGGGTGCTCAGTAACAAGTGTTCCTGACGGAAGCGCGCAGGTGTGGTGCGTGTGTGTTGAAAAGGAACAACGCATACGACGAGCGTAAGCGCTACAATGATGATGTGCGTGTGTGTTGAAAAGGAAAACGCATACGACGAGCGTAAGCGCGAAAGTGATGGTGTTGTTGTAGGACCCAGCTCCAGAGGTAGTCGAAGGGCTGGTGTCCCTGCATGTTAGTTCGGCGGCGACCACCACCGTAGCCCCCGATGCGGCCCAGGATTCTCTCTGGGGTGACCCTATGGAATGCCGTGCGGGGATGCGCCTAGTCTGGCGCGTGTGTGTGTGTGTGTGTGTGTTGAAAAGGAACAACGCATACGACGAGCGTAAGCGTGTGTGTGTGTCTGCGAGTGGAGGCCACCCGGCCCTGCCGGCTCTGCGGCAAGCGCAGGCCGAGTCTTGGTGGCACTGCCCTGCCCTCGGCCCGGCCTGACCGCCCAGCCAGCAGGGCCCGCACCCCCCTGCCGCGTCCCACCCGCACGTGCCTTCCAGGTGGAGGTGGAGGTGGACGTGCACGTGGAGGTGGAGGTGGGACCACTTTCGTGGCTCGCCTACTCTTGCAATGGCACAGGGCCTCCACCCCACCCCATTCCGCCACGTTTCAGGGGCATGTCCCCGACGCAGACCAGTCGCCGGCCCGCCCCAGTCACCGCCCTGACCTGACCCACTCAAACACCAAACACCAAACTCCAACCCCCAACCACTGCGTCGAACCCCACCGAGGTCGCGTGCAGGACCGCTACGCCTGGATGGGTCTCTGGAGAAGAACCCCCATTGGATGCTCACCGCCAGCCGCCGCCGCCTTCGCCTTGCCGCCCCCCGCTTTGAGCTCCGCCCGGACCGCCGCCGCCAGCGCGCGCTGCTGATCCAGCGCCGCCTTGGCGCCCGCCCCCGCCCCCGCGCCCGCGCCCGCCCCCCGCTGCTGCTGTTGCTGCTTGCCGCCCCCGGGGTCGGTGTCGCTGGACCAGCCGGGGATGATGCGCTCCCGTACCACGGGCTCCGGAGCCAGACGGGCCGCGAGGGTGGCTGCTGGTGGGAGGGGAGCGGGGACCGGGGAGGGAAGAGGCATGGGGGCTGGAATGCGGCCAGGGGGGTGGTGGGGATGTGGGTCGGGCCAGTCCAGGAGTGGGGCATGAGAACGATGATCTGCGGAGCCAGGCCTGGTAGTAACGGCTTGGGAGCTCGTCGCTGACGTCGAAGCTTCACAGGTCATAGTGTCTATAACTACGCCGAGACCACCACAAGTTCATCTCTTGAGTATGCGATTCGGTGTCCGCGACGCGACCCGTTTCCCGTCTTCATCACCCCCTGCGCCGTCCCCACCTCCTGCGGCGCTGCTCCCGGTGGCACCGGCAGCCAACGCCGCAGCAGGTGTAGTAGGCCCCTTTGCCGCAACCGCCGTTGCTGCACCGCCCCAGGGGGATGCAGCCCAGGCGTTGCGGGCGGGGGCGGGGGTGGGCTTCACTGGGGCCGCCGCCAGCGAGGCTACCACGGGGGCGGGGGCGGCCTTGACCAGGACCTTGGGGCCGGCAGGCGGCTGGGCGGGCTTGGGCGTAGGCGCTGCCGCCGCCGCCTGCTTGGGGCCGGCCGCCACCGGTTCCCCCTTGCCACCACCGCCGGCGGCGGCTTGCCGCTGCTTGCCGCCCGCCGCTGCTGTCGGCTGCGCCGGGGGCTCCCTCCCACCGCGGTTGGCGGTGACGGCCGCCTCGCGCGCCGCCTCCTTGCGCTTCTGATTGATCGGTTGGCGGTTGTGGGTGGCGCGGATGGTTCCGGGGCAGGGCGAGCCGTTGTCCAGCGTGGCGGGGCAGGGGTACCGGGTCTGGGGGGGGGTGGCGGGGGTCCAGGGGTCTGTGGGTCTTACATAAGCATAATAACAGTGCCCGCTATCTAGTAATTGCAATGTATAAAACAACTTCTTTGTCAGACCCCGAACACATCAGCGTTCAGCGCTGCCTGCTGCCTGCTGCACCGGAGACGCCGTCCCCCGGGCGTTGCGAGGACTGCGGGACGGCTCGGTGAGGCTCCCCGGTCAGCTATAGGGAGGAAGCGGGTGACCTTATCGACGCACTATGGACAACGCAACGGCCGGCACCGCCTCCAGCGGCCCTGGCAGCCAGAGGCGGAACCCATGCGCAGAATGCCGAGCCACGCATAACGCCCAGATATTCCCCCTGCTCCCCCAAATGCCGGCGCTCGCCGCCGGCCAGACACAGCCCGGGCCCCCACGATCTTTTCGTGTCGTCGTGTCATCGTGTCACCCCGTCCCAGACACGGGTTCCCGACGACCAATGGTCGGCCCCTGTGGTTATGGCCATTCCAACTTGAACCCACCCGTTGTTCGGTCCCCTGACGACCCCTTTTTCGGAGGTATGGATCCATGCATTCATCGTGGTACGCGTCTCCGGGACAAGTGGGGAAGGTACAACCCAACTCCCTACGAAAGTACAACCATACGTAAGAAACCTGACCAACCAAGGTCCCGACAACCGAAAAGGAACCAGTGGAAGTGTACTGTGAAGGACGATCTCACTTGTAATGATCTGAGTCAGTAACGGGCTTCTGGCACAGGCCGCAGAGCCGCTCAGAGGGCATCCTCGTTTATCTTACTACAGTAGCGAAAGGATTGGGAGCACTAGTTGCTGATAGAGCTTTAATAATAACAACGGTCGTCGCCACGCTTATGTCAAGTACAAAAGTAGGGCTTGGCGGATGCCGTACAACCGTTTGACCAACCCGCCGTCCACGAGTGGTACCCGTCAAAACAGGCACCCGGACCATAGTATTGACCCCCCGCTGCCCCGCCTCTCGTCGCCCCACTAACATGGTGATCTACGGTTGGAAACGAAGGCAACGGGCACTGGCTCTCCGGGAGCTCAGGAGCTGCTGGCAGGGCCGGAGGTGGCGCTGACGCAAGCGACGGAGCGCCGCTCCCGCTGGAGCAACTGCAGCCGGCGGCGGCCCATGCGGCCCTACCTGCTGCCTGCTACCTGCTGTCTGCTGCCTAGTGGCCCTAGGGGCGGCACTCATCACGCATGGCACACACGTACGGCCGCAGCTTGGTTAGGTCGCTTCAATAATTACGGCATGTATCGGGGCGCTTCTTGGTGACTCGCGAAAAGGGTTCGGCGGCTCCCGGAACTTACGCAAGCTCCGCAAGGCATCGACTGTTCAAGTCCCTCCACTCGTCTCTGTGGCATAGGCGCCTATGGGGCTTGTTGGGTCCCCTGACGACCCCTCTTTCGGAGGTATGGATCCATTCACCATGGTCGCCCGCTGAGGACAGAGGAGTGTCCCCGCAATCCGACCCGGGGGAGGGGCTGCACGGCACGGCTGACTCGGCACTGTGGTCGTCCCCACAGCCTACAGACCCTCATGGCGTGGGCGGGCTGGGCGGGCGCACGCCGGGTCTACGGTGTTACTTTAATCGCTGACACGGCAGCTGTACTGCAGGGCGGTGGGGCGGAGGTCGCCCATGGCTGTCGAGGTGTGCGCCCCCGGCGGTGACAAACAGCACCGGCCCCAACAGGTATATTTTAAAGGACAAATGTAAAGCTGTGATGCCCATTGTGAACAAAACTCGGCAGCATGCACAACCCCGCAACAACCACCATCAAAACTTACCACGCCCCCCCCATGCCGTACCCGGGACGTGCAGCCCTGCGACGTTCCCGCTTGCCAGCACACGTGCACTCCAACACGGTAGGCAAGGTCCAGAGTGCAGAGTCCAACCCGACTGAGCAGCGCGGATGCCGAATGGAGCGCGGACTAGGGCACAGGCAACGGGATTACGCAGCCGTGTCTCAAGGGGCTAACGCTGCTTGCATGGATAAGCCACAGGTCGTGGGGTCGCCCGCAAAAGGGAACCCAGGCCGCGCGAGCGGTCTCGAGCGCCCGGCCGCTGAACGCACGCAACCAGACTTGACGACCAACGTAACACCACTCCGCCGTTGACCAATGACCAACCACCAACCACCAACGGACATTGTACGGAACTTTTGGTAACTTTGCGCTTATGAAAAGAAATAATGTGAGGGAACTGTGACCTGTAACTCAAATGATACGAGTCAAGGCGCGGTCAACGACGTTGCCCCCCTCCGGAACGCACAATTTCTGTCACCAAGTACCCAAGGCTGAAGAACCAAACAAATTTTGGCAGCCAGTACTTCTGAAAAACCAGATGTACCCGAGCGCCTCTGTCCACGACGGCGCTGCTCACGCCCGCCCACCCGCCCGCCCTCCGTGGCAACTGCCGCACGGGGGCGGCGCCTGCAGCCGCCAACTGCCGTCCTCAACCGTCCGTCAGAATGAACGACCGCACTCACCGTGCGGTGAGCCCCCCCCCCCCGCACGCACCCACATGAATCCACCGCAATCAAGCGAGACCGCGCGCCGTAACGCCGTGCCGTACATGATGTACGCATGCGCGTCCGAGCGCTCGCATTTCGCGCACTGCGCACCTCACTCACTCGCTCGCTCGCTCGCTTACACTCGCACTTGCACGAGCAACCAAGCGACCCAAGCACGTGGGCGACGGGCGAACGGCTGCAACGGGAGCGACGCGAGCGGGGGCGCCCAGCGCCGCCCCCTACCCCGGGGCCGCCACTGCCGCGGCCCCGCCCTGACGGAGGGACAGCGATCAGTGGCGACGCCAGGCCAGGCGAGCCGGGCCAGTGGACCGTGGCCCCAAACTCGGGCGGACGCAGCGTCCCGATCGCCCGGCGGGGTCACGGGCTGCCCAACGAACATGAATGTGTGAACAACAGCACATTACCACCACACAACAGCACAGTCCCGGCCACGCGCGTTGGCCCAGCAACCCATCCCGGCCCGGCCCGGCCTGGCTTGGCCCGGCCCGCAAACACCCAACCGCCCCACTTGGAGCCCCCGCTTCCCCCTCCCCTGCCGACAGCGGGCGGGCTCCCCTGGTATGCCGTACTGTGCTGTACTATGGGCGCAACCCTCAAAGATGCGGTATGCCCCGGGGCCCCGGGGCTGGGCCACCCCCCTCCCCCCTCCCTCTCCCCTCTCCCCTCCCGGCGCCTGCGGCACCAGGGAGTGCCGCCAAAGCCCATCACGGCAGGGCCCCTCCCCCAGGGAGGCAGCCAGCAAGCCCGGGCCCGCCACCACCCGCCACCCCACCCGCCCCCATCCCCTCTCGCGCTGCAACGGTCGGGACCACTCAGCGAAGGGACTCACCCGGACACGGCTGAATCCCACACATTGCGACCCGTCAGAGTTCTAGGGTCATGGCTAAAACGGGCCGCAAGCCACCGGGCCCCAACCCACAGCGGGGCAGGACGGATGCGTCACGCAGCAACCCGCGACCTGCACTGCGGCACCCTGCTCTCAATTCCTGGGGCGACGGTGCGCCCTTGTACGGCAATGCTCTCCGAGCCAGCCCTGCCGACGCCCATCTCTACGGCGCCCATCCCGCCCCGTCAACCGCGTCCCCTCCTCCGCCACCACCGCCACCACCACCGCTCGGGTGGGTGGCCTGCGGGGGGCGCTCCATCGATCCATCCCGCAAACCCGGCCAACCCCGCTTTGCTCCGCCCCCGTCCCCGCCCCTTCCACACCTCCGCCACTCCCGGGGCCGCCGCTTGAGGGCGCCCCACCCCTCCCCTTCACCCTTCCCCGTCCCCGACGGCGACCGCCGCCCCGGCGACGAGACATCCGCCACCGGGCCTCTCGCGCCCCCGCACCAGGCAGTCCAGCCAGGGGGAGGTGCTTCTGCCGCTGCTGCTGCGGAAGGAGCAGCATCAAGAGCCCCTACGGGGCCCGGCCGGCCCCCAGCCGCCGAGCTGCTGCTGCGGGTGGCGGGGGTGAAGGGTGAAGGGAGTGAGTAAGGGGCCACAAACGGATGGGCGACGAGTGCGCCGGGCGACGTGAGGGGCATGGGTGAGGCATGGGTGGGGTGTTTGCTGGTCGGGAGGGACCGGGGGGATTGAGTGGCGGCCCCCTGGCGGCCCGGGGCAGCCACGGACACTGCCCTGGCCGCACACGCCGCCCCCCGGCCCCCCGCACCCGTCCACCCCCCGCCCGCCCGCCCGCACCAAGCCGCACCCGCCCCGGACCACGCCCGCTCCCTCCCCCGCTCCGCCCCTCGGCTGCCTCCCGCAGGTGGCTGCGCTGGCGCCCGCCCGCCCGCCCGCCCTGCCCACACACATACACCCCTGCTTAGCCCCCTGCGCCAGCGGACAGCCAAAGCGCCCGCGCTGCTGACACCGACACGCGCTGCAGTCTCCGAACCGAATTGCCGCACCCCGCCATCCCAGCTCCAGCGTTGCACCCCTCCCCCAGCCCCGGCAAGCAGCGCGCCCACCTGCTCCTCCTCCTCCTCCCGCTCTATCTCCGCCAGCTCCGCCTCAATGGTCGCCCCCGCCCCCGCCCCCGCCGCCGCCCGCGTCCGGGTCGGCGCCCGCGCCCGCCCCCGCGCCCAGGCTGTTGGGTGCCAGCGATAGCGACAGGGAGCCAGTGCCGCCCACGCTGCCGCGGCCGCCCCCACCGGCCCTGCCGCCGCCGGTGCTGCCGCTGCTGTCGGGGGCCAGCGACAGCGACAGCGAGCCCGAGTCGCCGGGGCTGCCCGCACCGCCGCTGACGCCGATGCCGACGTCATTGGACCCAACGACAGGTACGGACGAGAAGCCGCCGGCGCCTCCAGCCCCTTCATCGACGAGCAGCGATTGCTGCCGCAATTGCGCCTCGGCATGAAGTAGCTGGTGGCGGTGCTGGTGCTGCACGTTCACAACGGTGGGCGGGTGGGTGCGCACAGCCTCCGCCGCCGGGCCCCAGCCTCCGCCTGGGCGCCCCCGGAGCCAGGGGCCCCCACCCGGCAGTGACCCCGCCCCCGGGCCGTCGGCTGCTGCGGCCCCGGCCCTGGCCGACTGGCCGCTGGCGCCGCTGCAGTAGCCGCCGCCGCTGCCGTCGCCGCCACCGGCCAACGAGCCGCCCCCATCCCCACCGCCGCCGGTGGCGGCGACGGTGTCATGGGAGCGCGCTGTGTGGACCGCTCCTCCGCCTCCTCCTCCTCCGAGGGAGAGCCCCTGGAAGCCGAGCCCGCTGCTGCTGCTGCGGTGGTCGCTCGGGCTGCCCCCCAGGACCGAGGCGGCGGCCTCACGGGCCCACAGTCCGACCGGCGGGGCCGCGGGAAGCCTGACGGGGGACGGCGACGACGGCGGCAGCCACGACCCGTCGGTCGGCGGCGGCTCCAGCGTGCCGACCCACTCCGCCTGGCGGCCGCCAGTCCAGGAGGCGCGGCCGGCCGCCAGGGCCAGTGCCGGGGGCAGGGCCGGGGCCGGGCCGGCCTCCGCGTGGGACCGTGCTGACGCCCCCGGGGACATCCCGCCGCTGCTGTTGCCGCTGCCTCCCATGACGCAGCCGCCGCTGCCGTCGCTGCCGCCGGCGCCCATCCCGCCCATTCGGCCCGTCCCACGGAAGCTGCTCCAAACCACCACAGGGTTGGGCGGCTGGCGGGACGGCGCAGCGGCGGAGGCGCGAGCGACCCCCGCGCCGGCAGCGGGGGCGGCGGCAGCGGGGGCCGGCGACTGTGGCGCGGCGTCGTACGGCATTGCGTCCAGCTCATCGAACGGCACGTACCTGGCCGGCGGGGGCACCGACCCGAGCGGCCGCAGGCGGAGGTGGATCCCCGCAGCCCCAGCCGCCGCCGACGGCGACGCCCGGGCGGCGGCCGGCTCTGCCAGGGCGGCGCCGGCGCCGTCGTCGGCGCCGCCCAACGAGCCACTGCGCCAGACGCGCAGGTCTCTGCCGCCGCCGCCGTCATTGCTACGGGCCGCCCCGTGCTGAGCTGCCAAGGTGGCGGGGTCCTGGACGCGCATCTGCGTAACAGGGCAGGGCGGGACCCGCGGAGAGGCGGGGCCCGGGGTGGGGCGGGGCCCGGGGCGGGGAGCGAGGTGCTCATCGGCGGGTCGGTGCGGCATCGCGGCTGGCGGGGGGCCCAAGG
>LSYV01000109.1:174342-191614 GCA_001584585.1 Gonium pectorale | reverse complement strand
CTCAATACCAGCCGCCCCCCTGTTGGTCACGTGTCAGGACATGTATGGGCATGGTCCGTGCCGGGTGGGACGGGCCGGAGCCGCTCGGGCAGTCGTACGGAGGGCTGCGAGGCTGCGGAGCTATGGGTGACGTACCCATGCCTACCATGCCCCCACCCGAAACGCGCATCCACCTCCCCCACGCCGCGCCCCCTCAATACCAGCCGCCCCCCTGTTGGTCACATGTCAGGACATGTATGGGCATGGTCCCTGCCGGGTGGGACGAGCCGTTCTCGTGCACCAGCCCCGTAGTGACGGTGTTGGGCATGCCCTGGCATGCCCAAAGCCGTGATCACGTTGTGTGAGGCATCGGTCTGCATTTGCGCTAAGAGTGCTCGGTGTCTTGTGAGGATAAGTCGTTGTCGGGGCTGGGTGATCACTGTGCATGCGCAAGCGGACACGGCGATGCCGTTTTTGTGCACCAGCCTGTGGTGACGGTGTTGGGCATGCCTGGGCATGCCCAAAGCTGTGATCATGGTGCGTGAGGCATCGTGTTGCCTCCAGCGTGAGCTTGCGTTGCACATTGTTAGATAGCGACGTGTTCACACATACCCTTACCACACGCCTATCCTTGCTTGCATTTTTAACAGAGCAACAAGCACGCAACCTGCACAAGGTGTTGGGCATGCCCGGGCATGCCCGGGTGTGCCCAGCTCCAGGCTCAGCGCCGTGTGCACACACTAAGGATCGAAATAAGCACCATTGAAACGCTTTTACTGGGCAGAGGACCGGCCGCTTTTATGCGTTAGGCGTGTGGCACCGTGCTCACGGTGTTGGGCATGCCTAGGCACGTTGGGCATGCCCATCACCGTAAACACGGGAATTAGGTTTGGGCATGCCCAACCCCGTCATCACGGTGTGCACTCTTCCTCCCATATAGAGGAAGAGTGCATACCGTCCCTCATGCCACACTCGATTCGGTACGCATCGGTGCGCATGTGCATGGAGAGACAGCTGAGGCTGGAGGTTCAACCTTCCGTCAGTGATCGCCGCGCACGGTGGCAAGTGCGACTGGCCGCGTCGGGGAAGCAGGGGCCGAGACCGGCGGACGGGTGGAAGTGGAGGCGGGCCATGGGCCCTTGCGGGGTGGAGCGAGGTGCCGGGTGGGGCCGGGCTGACCGGCTCAACCGACTGAGTGCGCAGAGTGCGGTGCGTTGAAATGGAACGACGCGGTGTGAGTGTGTCATCGTATGTAGTACACAGTACAGGGTAACGGATGGGTTCAATGGGCATGCGAGAAGTACGACGGCAACACACACACCCGTCACCAGTGACACATCCACAAGCCTTTTTGGACTTCGGCGTCGGCCTCCAGGGTGAAGTCTCCAGTGTGTTTGAGTGACTGACTGGGACGTGGAGACGCAGGTAGTGCTGTAATGGCTCAGTGGTGTGAGAAACCGCCGGTGTACTTGTCGGCTCCACCCACCAACCCACCTACAGATACAGATACAGATTACAGGCTCCCTCGGAGAGGGGTTGCAGGCCACACGAGCCGATTGGCTCCCGACGCGCTATAGCAGAGAGGGTACAACACCCTTAAGAGTTCTGGTTAGCCGTAGGGCCCAGAACCCGAAAAGACCAGCGCAACTTAGCACAAGACGCCTTTACGTAGATTGTGAACTGAGGCAAATGCACCGACCCACCCGCCTACCCGTGCAAGGCCTCCCTCCGGCCTCCCTCCGGCTCCACTGACATCCCCGCCCCTGTGGTCGCTCCTCGGCGAGCTCCTAGGCTGAAGCGCTCGACGCGATTGGCGCGATTGGCGCGATTTGCGGCCAACCAGGGCGGTCGCGTGCATGGCATGCCGCCAGAATCTTGGGATCACAGGTGACAGGTGAGGATGCCCTCCGTACAGCCCTGTCACAGGACATGCTGCAGCGCCGTGCCACTCATGGTCGCAGGCACGTGCGCCTGTCCGGTCCGGTCCGAGACACGTCGTCCACGTGGCTATCTCGTAAGTTGCGACACAGAGCCTTCTGGAGGGACGCGTGGGCGTGCACACGACGGCATCGTGGACGACCAGTTTATGCCGGCAGCCGCGTGGTGACACTGTCCACACGGCGGCGTCCCCTGGCCCGGGCGATGTGTCGCGCGCAGTGGCGGTGGCTTCTGGCGACCGACCTGTGGGAGGATAACGTGGAAGGCGGTGATGCTCTTGCACGTGCCTCATGGCCGGGTGCCCTTCTTTCCCCTCTGTCTTCCACCGGTCCATCGGCGGCCGACTACGGGGGAGGGGCTGCTTTGGCCTGCATCTGCGCGTCAACATGTCGGTGCCTGCGACCGCTGCCTGCACCGCCTTTACCTGACTCCGCGTATCTGTCGTCCTTTCCAGGCCTGTTTGACACCGCCCGGCGGTCGAGGGCGGCGGGCTGGGCGCCATGATCTAGATCTTTCTCTGCAGATTTCTTCTTTTTAGTAACCTGTGGCCGCCGATGGACCGGTACCTGCGTTGCATACCGCGCCGTCCGGGTCTCTGTATCTCCACGTCGCGCTCACCAGGTAACTTCGCCACCGGGGGGCCCGTCTGCTTGTCTCGGGGGCCCGTCTGCTTCTCCTTCGCCCGCTGCCCACACCGGGGGCACGTCTGCTTGTCTCCTTCGCCCGCCATGCTTTGTACCCGGCGCCCTACTGGCAAAGTCGCACCTTAAGGTATGTATGAAGTTAGAGGCGGCCTTCCCTGATTCTGTTTTTACTTTTTCATGAAGGTATGCAGTTGAACTGCAGGAGCCAATCGAGATGACCTTGAGAGATTATGTGGACTCGTGACAGGGGCGGTGCCCGGTGGGTTCGTCTGCACACTGTAAGTACTCCATTGGTGCGAGCGAGAGGAGAGGGGGATGGCAGTGGGCGATGGAGCAAAGTCAGGGACGCACACGCCATGCCAACGCGTGTCGTGGCTACAGCTTGCACTAACTCCCAAGGTCTTGAACGCATTCCAAATCCATATGGTCCCCAGGGCCTCGTGGGTAGGCACTACATGTGAATGGGACTATTGAGGCTGGGCGAGTCGCAGGCGGACCGGACTTCCTCGCGCGTGTACAGTGCACGCACTAGTATATGTGCAGGCGCGGGGCAAACTTCTTTGGGAGGGTCACACCGACTGCCGATGTGCTGTATTGTACTAGAAGTAATGACGGCGTGACGTGGTGTACGGCAGGCGGGGTACGCCTGTCGCATGTCACCCCGTCGTGGCACCATAACATCTATAGGCGTTTACCTCGGTGACAGGGAGGTTCTTACAGCGCATACTGCCGCAAGTATCAACCCCAATTCCCGCTACCACTCACGATCCCTCAAGACCCTTGGGGCCTCTGAGGATTCAAGGCCTACGCAACTATGGCCTATCAGGCTCCAAAACAGAAGTGCTTTATTTGTACAGAGGAGGTGACGGAGGCCGAATACAGGCGGGGTAAGTCCAACGCCTTGAACAAATGCGTGCCTCCGAACGAAGCGTGTGCTTCTTGTGCTTCTTATGAACCGGTCGGGGCAGGGCTCGCTCTCGTGAAGCGGCTCTCGGGCAGAAGGCGGTAGAAGGGTCTCCTGGTCGCCGTCCTTGATCCGCTGGAACTGTCATGTTGCTGTGTAGTTGATGTAGTTGCTATGTAGTGACGCGTGCGTCCCTTACGCCTCGGTCCGCGACGCAGCCGAAAATGCCGCCAAACAGCGCACGTTGGGGTGGGTCTGCCTGCGTAGCTATCTTCCTTCCCGGGGGGCTGGCATGTCCCTGAGTGTGTCATCGCGCCCAGCGGCCAACCTTATCTCTCGGACCCGTTGAATCTCCCCGCAGAGCTGACTTGCAGTTACGTGGGATGTCCTGGAAGCGATCAAGCGTACCATGAAGAGTGCATCAATGAATACCTTCGAAAGCAGAAACTACCTGTAGACCGATTGGTGGGTGTGCGGGTGTATGGGTGGGTTGGGTGGGTGCTTGACCAGGAGCGAGGAGCTTACCGGGCGTAGCGGGCCTGACAACGAACGCATGTATAGCATTTCCACCGTAGCAAAGGCCAGGTACGCTGTGTCGGGGTTGACCGGAAGCCGGAGGGGCAACCGTTGTGGCTGGTGGGGACCTGCTGGCGATCCCCCTCCCTAGCAGACCGTCCTTGTAGGGTACGCGGGCGGCATCGTGCACGGTGCATTCAGCAACGCAATGCCCCAGCATGGCCATTGCTCCACCCCTGTCGCCTACAGATTGAAGGCTCCTGACGCCTTCAAGTACTCTTGGCTGTCAAAGTTCTTAATCCCCGTTTCTGTCCATTCCGTTCCATCCCCTGCCCCGGCCCTGTGTCGCAGATTGGGTATCCCTGCCCCGCGGTACTAGATAATGGGCGGCCTTGCACAGGCCGCATTACATCGACGCATCACAGGCAGCCCCTCAATCAAAAAAAGAAGCAGAAGCGCGTTGATGCCGCAGCGGCCGCGGCCGCGGCACCGAAGCCCAAGCTACAGCCCAAGGACGCCAAGCCCAAGGACGCCAAGACCACGGGCGCGGGGGCCGCGATGGCTGCCATGAAGCCGGCGGGAGAAGCCGTATTGCGTCAGGCGGGAGTTGCGATTGGTTCCGTCAAGACCGGTGAGAACGCCACACACTTACATAGTCCGCCGGGGACCTGTCGGCATCCTTACATGCCGCACTTATGCAAGCTCTGCCGTAGTGCCCCCAAGCACCTAACCTGTAACCCAAGCAATGCATGGCCTTTTGCACGTTCTGGGCGGTCCTATACAGTGGCGGAACGATGTACAGTCGGTTGTCGCTTGTGCCCATCGCGCTTTTCCTCGCACCGCCCTTCATCGCCTCGCGCTCAAGCCTTACAACCAATCTGCTCACCCGCTTGTGTGCGCCCTCCCCCCTACCGCCTCCGCCTTCTGCAGTGAATGCCGCAAAGGTCGTAGGCGCGGCTCCGCCGGGCAGCGGCGCCGCAGCTCGCATCGCAGGTGCCGTCGTCAATAACGAGTCTATGGCTCCAGAGCGTGTCGTCCGGCAGCGAAACATCCCCGGTTGGTCCCCCGGCGACAAGCCCAAGAACATGTCCACCCTAGAGCAGCAACGAGCAATGGTGGCGGCGCTCCGAGCGCAGGCAAAGGAGGAGGCAACCCGTGGCAACAAGGCTACCGCTGCCGCGGCAGCGGCCAAGGCAGCTGCTGCTACCGCGGCAGGTGCCGGCGGCCGGGGCGGCAACCTGCTTCCTGCAGGCGGTAGCGGCAGGTTGGGCGCAGGTGCGGGGCTCGTCCCGCGCGTGGGTTGGCCTTGGGCGACGATGTTCGGTTGGTGCAGTTTGTTTGTGGCAGTTGCTTTGGGTGAGGTGATTTGGTCCACTCGTCTTGAGGCTTGGAACCTGCGCAGAGGCGGGGGCGGGCGCGAAGGCAAGGTGAATATGTTGAGCGATAGGAACACGAGTGTTATCGCTTTCCCTCGTCTCTCCAATTGGTTACCGCGATGGACGCGCCCTATCAAGCTACGATCGTGTTTCTATGCGCCACGCTCCCCTGTCCTTGCCTCCACCCCCCTTGCCGACTGTAGGCCAGCCTCAGGTTCGTCAGCAATTGCTATGGGGGGACGACGACGAAGCAGAGGGTGCGGACAGCAGCGAGGACGGCGAGGGGCTCCTCTTCGGTCGCTACCAACGGTGAGGCGGCTACTGATTTGCAGAGACTATTTCTTGTATGGATGTGTTTCACCCATTGTGATCCGCCGCCTTGGCTGCACCCATGTGTCCATTTGGCGTACCCTACCTTGTCTAGCCGCATGAGGCGCAGTTGGGAGCACGACGCATCAGGCTGCCGCCCATCCCTTACGATGCATACCAGCTATGCTTTGCTTGCTGCTACCGGTCCGTCATGGGTCGCTAGAGTCATACAAGCGCCAAATCCCACCCTCGCACTGCGATCCGTACCCGTTAAACGCTCCCAGGGACGACGCAAGCTCGGATTCACCGGAAGAGCCCGGTCTGACTGCCCAGCAGCGGGACTTCCAGCTTGCACAGGAGGACTTCCCCGCCTTCCCCAAGGCCGCCGGCGCAGGTGCCTCCGCCTCCGCTAGCGCGACGCCCACCAAGCGCGCTGCCGCGCCGCCCGCGACGCCGCCGCAGTATGACGTGCCGGCGCCGACTCCCGCCTCCGCGCTGAGCTCCAGCGGCGGCGCGGCGGCGGCGGCGGGGCCGTCTCCCGACGGCGCACAGCTGGCGGCGCCCGCCGCCGAGAATGCGGACGAGGAGGACCCCATCATCGCCACCGACCCCGTATTCGCTACGGACGACGGCACGGTGGTGGTTCAGGACGCCTACGGCAACTACCTCCGCATGGAGGACGTGTACGGCCCGAACCCGGAGCTGATCGGGCTGCAGGATGAGCACGGCGTGGTGTCGTACCATGTCGTCATTCGCCAGTCGGCTCTAGCGGCGCAGCAGCAGCTGCTGCAGCCTCACGAGGAAGCGGAGTCGCCGGCGGCGGCGGGCAATGGCACTGCAGCCATCGTAGCCGATGCGGCGTCAGGCGTGTATGCCGGCATGACTGTCAACGGCCTTCATACGTATGCGCAACCCGAGGCCCCGATGCAGGCTCAGGCGCTGGCGCCGACGTTTTCAGCTACCGGTATGCTCCCCGCCGTCGGCAGCAACGGCGCCCTGGCGCCGGAGGCGCCCTCTCCCGCCCCAGCACCGGCACCGGCTCTTCCGGCCGCCGCCGCTTTGGCGATGGGCCAGTGCATGGTCCAGGGTGCCGGTGCGGCGGACGACGAGGAGGGCGACTTGGGCGATCTGCTGGCCCTCTGCATGGGCGGATCCGGCGGCGGAGCGCCCGCACCGGCCGCGCCCTCGCCGGCTGCGTACATGGATCCTGCAGCTGCTGCGCAGCACTCGCACCCGCACTATCAGCAGCAGCCAGAATACCTCCCTCCGCAGCAGCCGCAGCACGTGTACGGCGGATACCCAATGTACGGCAAGGAGTACGGCACATACGGCGGCGGTGTCGCGGCAGCCCCGGCGCCGGCCCCGGCTGCTCCCGAGGAAGAGCTTGACGATCTCATGCAGCTGCTGTGCGTGTGAGAACTCTGGCCCGGGCGATTGGAGCCTGCGTTGTACACCAAACCGCGACCAAGTGCGACTGGCAACGTCGACAGGGCGTCGAGGCTGCTGAGGGGGAGGCAGAGGTGTTTGGCTAGATTTAGCGGGGTTCGGAGTGCGGGACCTGTACTCGCAACACGTCGGCAATCCTACGCTATTCAAGGCCCTCACCAACTTCACTCCACGGCAGTTTCAGGAGCTCATGGTGAAAGAACGTGGGTGCGGGCGGAGAGACCAGAGGAGGGGCGAGCGACTGCAGATTTGGCAGTTGAAGCGGATCTGCGACGCTTTAGCCGCGGAGGAGGATGCGGCGGAAACGGCCGGCGGGCCTCTGTGCTGCTCTTTTGGCGCTTTCGCGCTGTGCCATTGCATGGTACCATTGAAGTCCTGGTGACCCTGCTGCCACTCGGCTGGGGGCTGTGTTGAGGACCCTGAGGGGCCAGGAGTACTCCTGAAACTAGGCGCGAGGCGCTGCGGGGTGGAGCATGTGGCTTTTGGCATGGCTGGCGCATGGCATGGCGGTACTGACCCACGGGTCGGAGACAGGGAGAACTGGTGCTGGAGTCCTTGAGAAGCTGCCGTTATCAAGGTACCGCGCGGTTCCCTGAGCATGTTGGATTGAGGGACTTTGGACACCCGGTACATGTCAGCAGAATGCTGAGGGTTGTACTCACAAGGGCAATGACAGTTCCCGTCCAACCGTTTCTGCCCTGCCAGTGTGCACCGCTGTGCATGCGGGATTGAGGGAGGGAGTGGAGCGGGACGGGGCGGGGCGGGTGATGTGTTCGGGTTTGCAATGGGGGCGGCGGGCCTCCCAACCCCTGGCGTCTCGCCTGCCCATGCCCGCTCCGTGCAAGGGACGTCAGGTGTGTATGACTTGACATGCTAAGCTGACGTAGAATGCTGACACGCGACAAGTATGCATCTCCGAAATCGTCGTGTAACTCCTGCACCGGCGACCAAGCAGGCTTCGTCTGAAGAACCGAATGCGCGTAATCAACGACTATGCTGCCGATTGCCGGCGGCCAGTCCCCGCGACAACCGTACCGCAAGCCGCGCCGTTTTGACCTTGTCCTCGAACGACTCATCCTGATCAGCCTCTGCTCATTGCAACCCCGCATTCCGTCCCACTGGGGGTCCCACGCGCTGACGATCATCGCAGAAATGGAGAAGTGCGGGCTGTGCGGACAGGACATCAACAGCGGTGACCACTTCAGGCGAGGATGGCGTAGCACGTAACAGATCTAGGCCCGGGGCCGTTGGCGGGCGGACCTGGCGTGAGCCGCTCCCCCCTCGGACTTCGGCAGGACGGCAGCCCTGCCTGTTGCTTGCTGCAACTTCGGGCCCCGCCGTTTCGATGGGGACGCGCCTGCCCTAGAAGGCCCTAGAACGCTAGAAGGAAGCGCGCAATCGCGCGCCGGCAGGCCGTCCGCTTCGCAGAACATGTCGCGAGAGCATTTCGCGACCATTCCCAGCGTGGCGCATACCTCGACAATCATTATGTACACGTCTTGACGCACGCTACCCTCAGCTGCGCCCCGCTACGCTCCTCACGCCCACGCGCGCCCCCTGCCTCCCTCCCCACCTCCCTCCTCCCCCCAGGGAGCTGGACTGCTCCTTTCGGCGCTGCCCGGGCGGCTCCTACCACGAGGACTGCATGGCGCGCTACCTGCGGAAGGCCAAGGGAATCGGGGGCGCGCACACGGGCTCGGAGCAAAAGGTGAGCGGCGGCATGCCGGGGTTCGGGGGTCGGGGGGGAATAAAGATGGGAAACGTCGGGCGGGTGGGAGAGGGGGCTTCCCTCCGGACGCAAAGGACATAACCTAGTTGTCTCGCCCTGCTGATGCTCCACGCTGCTGCCGCTTGCCCCGCAAGGCGCACGGTACGGCAATCGGGACGGCAGCTCCGCACGCCGCTCGCGAGACGGACCCCCCTCCCGAACCCCGGGCGTGCGTGTGTGTCCTCCTCCGCATCCTCCACCCCTGGCTCCCCACCCCCTGGCTGCCACCGCCTCGCCCCCTTCCCTCGCTGCCTGCCATGTCCTTTGCTTCCCCTCCTCCACCCTTCCGCCCCGCCCCCCCCCCAGACCGGCTACAACTGCCCCGCCACGCTGGACAACGGCTCGCCCTGCCCCGGAACCATCACCAAGACCCACATGCGGCTGCCGGTCAACGAGAAGAAAAAGGAGGCAGCGCGCATGGCCGGACAAGCCGTCACAAACGCCAACGTGCGCGCCGGGCCCGCACCGCCGCCGCAGCAGCAGCAGCCGGGGCCACGACGCGGCACCGCCGCCTCGGCGGCGCTGGCGGGAGTAGCGGTCCGGACTGGGTCCGGGAACGCTCGCGGTGGCGGCGCCAGGCCGGGCCGGGGCGGCAGCCGGGCTGCCTGGCAGCGGGACGACCCGGACGCTGGCGGCGGCCGCGCCGGCGGCGGTGGCGGTGGCGGCGACGTGGCTCCTCGCGCTCCGCTTCACGGCACGCTGGGGGACTACCTGTACCTGCACCCGCACCCGCGCATGCCGGGGTCCAACAGCGGCAACGGAGCTGGGGCCCTGAGCAGGAGCTCATCGCAAGGTGCGGGGAGGAGAGCGAGTCTAGGGGCCTAGAGAAGCTGGCGAGGGTGCGGGCGGGCGGGCAGATTATACCGTTCGATGGGCTGCGGGCAGGGCCGTGCCGACCCGATCCAACTTGAACCGGGCCGGGCCGTCCTAGTGACCCACGGGTCAATTTGGGCCCCACGCGCCGCAGTCGGCCTTGTAACCCCACCGTCTCAGCCCCTCGCCCGTACCCCTCGCACCTCGTACCTCGTATCGGCCTCACGTACCGCCATGGCACGCTCACTCCGGCCGCACCTCCGTACCCTGACGCATGACCTCCCACGCCTCCCACGTCACCGCGGCCCCCGCTGTCCTCCTCCTTCCCCTCCCCTCCCTTGCGCTCCACCTCCCTCAGGCCTGCCCGCGCTGGGGGAGGAGGACGAGGTGGCAGCGCGGCGGCGGCAGCGGCAGCATGATGCCGAGGCCGAGGCCGCCGCCGCGCTGCCGCCGCCTCCCACGAACCCCAGCCTGGCGCACCACCTGGCGGCGGTGGAGGACCTGTTCTCGGACAGCGGCAGCGAGGACGGCGACACGCACCCCTTCACGCGGTGGATCAGGTGAGGCCGGGTTGCCGAAAGCTAAGGAGGAAGGGGTGTACAGGTAATGCGGGGGCCGGTGACGAGCGCGGGGCGGTAGGGGGGCGCAAACGCAGTAGACCCCAGCAGCAGCTCGAGCGATCGAC
Source organism: Gonium pectorale (assembly GCA_001584585.1). Classification (NCBI taxonomy): domain Eukaryota; kingdom Viridiplantae; phylum Chlorophyta; class Chlorophyceae; order Chlamydomonadales; family Volvocaceae; genus Gonium; species Gonium pectorale. Next base: position 181,236 of record LSYV01000109.1, on the reverse strand, counting down.
CGATCGACCGTGTCCTCACACGGCGTTGGCGACGGAAAGGTTTGGGCCGTGTGCGTGCATATGCATGTGGATGCGCGTGGGCGGTGGCGGGCTCGCGGCGGAGGAGGCAGAGGAAGCGGAGGAAGCGGCGCGCGGGCGGGCGGGCGGGCGGGCCTGCGGCGCTCTGCCGCAAGGGCTACAGGTTACAGGTACCGGTACCCGTCAAAGCCTGTGCGGCCATGGGTAGATTGCCGGTTAGACCCGCCGCAAGGGGCTCGGGGCTTGGGTGCCCGGCTCGGGCCGTCCCCGGTGTGGAGCTGTCGCCGTGCGGCTCGGGCGAGGGGGCGGCCAGGAGGGCAGTTTGGGCGCACGTATACGGCACACGCACACGCCGACGGTACGCCACTAGTGAAGCGGCATGATGGGGGCATCCAAGTCCCGGACCGTGGACTTGGATGCCACCCCCACACGGCACACGCCACATCGCTACTGCGTAGGAAGGCTGGCTGACAGCGCGCCCGCCTGCCGGCTGCGTGGCCCCTTCCGTGGCGGAGCTGATGTACGCGCTTGAGTCCGCCGCCGCACGCGCCCTCTGGTCACTGGACGCAACTGGTCACTGGACGCAACTCGCCCGACCCCGACCCCGCCCCCGCCCCCGCCCCGCCGCAGGATGGGAGAAGCCGACAACGGGCGACGCCGGCAAGGGCGCAGCTGACAAGGGGGGAGGCGACATTGGCAGCCCCCGCGCTGGCCCATGCCCTGGCACTGCCGGCAGCCCCCACGCAGCCCAGGCCCACACATCGGCCGCTTCCCCCGCCCTCACGACCGCCAAGCCCGTCCAAGCCGCCACAGCGGCGTGGGCGCCGGCGGCGCCAGCCTGGGGCGCTGGGCCTGGTGGCGCGGGCGGCCGCGGGCAGCCCCCTCGCAGTGCTGCCCCGAACAACACGGGCACGGCTCCGGAGCGCGTGGTACGGCAGCGCACACAGAATCGAGCAACGGCAGTGGCAGCGGCGGTGGCGCCAGGCAGTCTGGCGGAGCAACGGGCGCTGGTGGCGGCGCTGAGGGCTGAGGTCGCGGTGGGCGGCCGGGGCGCGCGGCAGGGGGCGGCGGCTACGGGCCGTGGCGGCCGCGATGCCGCGGGGCGTGGGCGCGGCTGGTCGGGACGCGGTGCGGCTGCAGCAGCAGCAGGTGCGGGCCGCGGCGCGGCGGGGCGGGGCGGGGCGGCAGCACCCCCGGCGCGGCACCGACCCATGGGCCAACACATGCCATGGCATGGCTGTCTTGCGAGGCATGGCAGCGCCCAATATGAGGCATGAGGCGCCCATCACGTACCACCCAGCCGTCATTCCCTGCTCCTACCGTACTCCGGTCGTACTCGTGCCCCGTACCAATCAAACCCTTTGCGGCCGCCCCACCCCCGGTCCCCCTCCTCAGCCCCCGCAGCCGGCTTCCAGGAGCTGCAGGGCCAGGCCAGCTGGGGCGGCCACGGCGGCGACGAGGGCGACGGCAGCTGGGGCAGCCCCCGCCCCATGGGCCCCATGGGCGGCACCGAGTCTGCGGCGAACGGTGCAGGCGCCGCGCACGTGTCGCCACCGCCGGGTTTCAGCACGACGCCGCCGCCGCCGGCAATCCCGGACCCTGCCGCCGCCGGGGTGGTCACGCAGCCGCCGGAGCAGGCAGACACGGCGGCGGTTATCGCCGACGGTGGCGGCAGTGTTGGCGGCGGCGCCGTCGCCGCGGCCGCTCTGTACGACGCCAACGACGCGGATCCCATCGTCGCAATGGATCCCGTGTTCACGACCGAGGATGACATGGTCGTCGTTAAAGACGCGTACGGCGGCTACGTACGGCTGGAGGACGTGTACGGCGCAAGCATGGAGCTACTCGGAGTTCAGGACTCGGAGACCGGAGAGGTTACGTACTATGCTGTCGTACGGCGCTCGCAGGCGGATCGGGTGCTGCAGCAGTACGCCACGGCGTCGGGCGTGGCCGAGCCGGCGGCCAGCGCCGGTGAGCCCACCGTGAGCGCAAACGGCAGCCTGGCGGCTGCGGATCCAACGGCGGAGCTGCCTGTGCCTGCGCCGCAGCAGCTGGGCGGCACCGGCGGGGGCATCGCCAACTCAAACGGGGAGGGGCAGGCCGCCGTCCCGTCCGCGCCATCAGCCTCTACGTCTACCGCGGCTGCATACGTCGCTTCAGCCGACTCCGACTCCGATGCCGTTGCGCCCAAAGTCATGGCTGCGCCCGCGGCCCCTGCCGCCGCCGCCGTGAGGTCCCCGAGCGGCAACCTACCCGGTGCTACCCCCCCGCGGCGGCCCACTGACGACGGCAGCCGCCTCGCCGACCAGTACCCGGCCCCGGCCCCGGGAGGCACGCCCGTGGCGGCGTCGCGGCTGTGTCAAGGGAAGACCCACGGGTCGCACCAGCGGGCGGCCGCTGTGGGGCAGGCGTTGCCGGCGCCGCAGCCGCAGACACAGCCGCAGTTTGCGACGCCAGAGGTTTGGGACGAGGCGGAGGCGGAGGGCGGGGGTGAGGGCGAGGAGCTGGGAGACCTGCTGGCGCTGCTGGGGGTGGGGTCGTGCTGAGCGGAGTGACAGGTGGGGCGGTGAAGACGGCTGCGTGAGAGGGGAGGAGAGGGGAGGAGAGGGGAGGAGGTGGGAATAGGCCGCTGTGTGTACTGCAGTGCAAGGGAGGGAGTGGGGCCTGGCGTCGCCAGACGCGGCTTTCGGGGTGCTAGCGTGTTTTGATTTCTGATGACCTTCTACCAAGGGGGCGTGTACCGTACTGGAGAGCGCATCTGGTGTCCCGTCGGTGGCTGCTTCGGCCTCGATGGGTCAGGCCGTCGGGCGAGGTACGAGGGCGATGTGTCTGCTTATTGCGAGGGAGGAGTCAATTGAAGCAGGATGTGTTTTTTGTGTATCGCTGGCTGCCGTTCTGCAGTTTCGTAGTTGGAAGGGCTTGTCCTTCTGCCAGGGTAGTGCTCAGTGGCCCGTACTTCCCCGCCCTCCTCCCATACCCGGTCGCTCTGCGGGCGGTCGGTTCGCCGCGGTGTGGGGTGCTGGGCACCTGGGCTGGTTCCGTGTTTCAGAACCCGCGCCAGGCATGCTCTGGGCGTGTACACGCGGTGTGAGTGCGATAGGATTGTATGCAGTTCGGCCCCTAGTACCGTCTTGACATGCGGCGATGCGGGGCGTGGCCTGGGGGGTTCTCGGCGATTAGCTTACATGGGCAAGGGGGCTTGGATCTGAGCGCGGGCCTCAGGTGGCATTCCTTCCGGGTGAAACTGCTGCTGACTACGGCGGTGCGTCACGCTGTCAAGCCATAACGGCTGTGGTGAGCGACAAGTGGCCGGTAGCGAGCCGCACAGACAGCTCGGCTCGCCACTTGCATCGGCCTGATGTGGGATGCCTCCCGATAATTGGGCTTCGCCCGAGGACGAACACTTTGCTGGTGGCCGTACCGAAAGCTAATCAGGAAATGACGTCCGCCAGGATACATAATACCAACATGTGGAGAGTGAGCTAGGGCTGGATGGACTAGTCCTGCCAAAGCCGACCCCCCTCCGCATTGGTCGAATGCGTCTTCACCCGCGACGGCATACCCACGAAGCTTTAAATCAGCAGCGCCAGCAGTGTGAGGCCCAATGACGCCACTGACGACGCCGGGCAACTGTCCTCTGCGATGCTAACGTACTGGCCATTGCCGATCCAGGCACCTGCCTAGTCCCACGCTGCCAGCATCCGTACACCTGCACAGCCGAACCTCAGCCCACAGGGCGACCGAGCCGGGGGCCCCCGGGGCTACTCACGCAGGATCCTGCCCCCCGCTTTCGACCGTCCACTGCCACCGCCCCCCGTCAGCCACAGGCGCGGGGGCGTGGCTGCGGGACAACGCTTCGCCCGATCGCCCTGCGCAATGAAGGGAGGCGGGCGGCTGCCGCACCGCGCCACGCCAGCCTAAGATAACAGTTATCGACCATTCCTGTACGTTCGGTATGCCTTCTCTGTACACTTGCGGTCATGACAAACGCCACTCGGGAGTTCGCTCCCGTCGCCCCACATTCCAGCAGCAGCTGTCTGCAGTGCCCTGCAGGTTCCTGCCATACTCCCCGCTCCCCGCCTATCGCGCTCGTCTACAAACCCGTTCTTTGGACCCCGCCCGCCCCGCATCGCCCCGCCCACACGCGCTGGGTCCCCGGCGTGCTCTGCACCCGTGCCCGCTGCCCTGCCCTGCCCTGCTCTGCGCCCGTGCCCGTGCACGCAGAGCAGTGCGGTGCGGCCCGATCTGCCCGACCTCGCAGAGCGCTCCGGGCACGTGCCCCCACTCTCGGCGAGCACCCCCTTCCCCGGCAACCCGGCACCGCACGCGTCGCTACGAGGGCTGTCCCCTGCCTATCACCCCGAGTCGCCCGCCGCCGCGCTCCCCGCCTCGCTCCGCATGCGCCGCCACAGCTGGCCGCGAGGGGGCACTGGCCTTGGCCGTCATGCGGGCCACCTGCGCCACATACGGCCACGAGAGCTGGGACATCCGCGGTCCAGGCGCCTGTCTAGCCGTCCCCTCCAGCAGCCCCGCCGCATCAGTCGTTGTAGGAGAATGCGGTGGTGGGCCGCGCACCGCCAGCCCCCGGGGCCCCGGGCTGCGAGGAGGCGGTCAGCGCCTTCCAGATGCGGCACGTGTTGTCCTTGGAGCCTGCGAGGGCGGGGGGCGGGGGCAGGGAGGAGCAGGAAGGAGCGGGGCGGGTGTGGGCTAAGCTATCTAATCGCTATCTAATCATGACCGCACAGGCTTTGACATGTACCTGTAACTTTCTGTAGTTTTCTTGATAAGGAGTCCAAAAGGGGGCAGCAGGAAAGACAAGTCGAGGGCGGGAGGGAAAGCGTTCAGCAATCGCTTTCCACGCTCCCGCCCACGTCATGTCCGAACACCCGCACTAACGCCACAACCTGCCTCTTAGACAGAACCCAAGGCGAGCCCAGCCGTGCTCTGGCCCCGACCTTCTGCTGCGACAAGCCGCAGCCTGGTAGGCCTTTTCTAACCCCGTCACGCCTAGCCCCCCAGCCCACTCACCCGTGATAATGAAGTCTCCCTCGTAGTTGAAGGCGCAGCTGAAGATCTCGTCCGTGTGGCCCTCCAGCACCTGCAGGCAGTCGCCCGACTCGCAGTCCCACAGCCTGGCGGGCGGGCGGGGTACAGGGGAGCGGGGCGTCATGGGCGCCCAGCGGGGTCCGGCAGGGGCAGGGACAGGGAGCAACAGCATCTCAGGGGAACACTGCGATGGACCATGTCGGCCTCTCAATCAACTGTGCTCCACAACTATCACTACTACCATTACCGTGCTGAGCGCTCGCCGTCTGCACCTGCAGCATGCTCCGCCCCACCCATCGCCACCTGTGACATCCCCGAACCCCTACGGCGCCTACACTCTCTTGCGCCCACCTCCCCCCGGGGTGTCGTGCGCTCACCTGCAGGACTTGTCTGAGGAGGCGGTGATGAGCCGCGTGCCCTGCGGGTGGGCGGGCGGGCGGGTAGAGACGGGGCAGGCGCGGGGACGGATAAGGCGATGATAGTCGGTGAGGGTGTTCGAGCATGGGTGGGCGGGAGGCGGGGCTGCACGTTGCGGAGCGTGCGGCGCTGCTGCGAGGGGCGAGGGGCCAGACGCGGCGGGAGCAACGTGAGGCCGAGTCTACAGACGCTGAGCAAGGGGTGCAGCAGCGTGGGTATAGGGTCAGCGATGCGGCCCCCACAGCCCACACGATCTACCCGAGCACGGCCCTTGACAGCCTTCTCACAATCCCTCCCCTCATGTATCCCTTACCGGTGAGTCTCTACTTCCCGGCACCCCACCTGCGCCCGCTCCCCCTCCCCCTCCACTTCCCGCCTCCCTCACCTGCGGGTTGAATGCCACCTTGCTGATCTCGCCCTCGTGCCCCACCAGCGTATGCTGGCACACACCCGTCAGCGTGTGGTACAGCCTGGGGGGGGGGCGGAGACGCGGCGCGGCAGCGGGGGGGGCCAAGTGGCAGGAGGCGAGGGCGGTTGCTGCGCAGCGGCAGAGACGCAGCGGGGTAAGGGGGGCAAACAGTCCGAGGGTAAGGGGGGCCCGCTTGACGGTACAATAAGCCTTTAAGCTAGGTAAGGGTTCGCTGCATGCCTTCCAGCCCATAGGGGGCAACACGCAGGCCCGAGGCGCTGGCGATACCGCGATGTCGCGCGGCTGAGGGGGAAAGGGACGCGGCACCCAGAAGGCACGTCGCGGGCACACGAATTGGACAAGGGGGAAAAGGCGCAGGCCGCACGCGTTCCAGGCCGACAGACGATCGAGAGGGGCGATGCACTCGAGAGAGGCTACGATGCGGTCGCAGAGTCAGCCCCAGAGGAGTAAAGGCGGTTCAACTGATACCCGGACACGTGCCCAGCGCTGGAGCTGCCCGCACCCCACTCTGCCCCTACCTGGCCGTCCCGTCCGCGGACGCCGACACGAACTTCGTCCCGGCCGAGTCGAACGACACGTCCAGCACCTCATCGGTGTGGCCCTGGGGTCGTGTGCAGACCGTGTTCAGTGGTGGTGGTGGACGGAGGGCGTCACAACGCGCGGGAGAGACTGCGGGGAGCGGCTCAGCGCTCGCCATCCCGCAGCGCGCTATGCATTTTTACATGACCCGCCATTACGAAAGAGGGGCGGGCCGGCGTCACCAAGCAAGACCGTCACTGCCCTTTGCCGAGCCCCGCCCTTCAGCACCCCCACCGCAATGACCCGTAGCGTGAACGCCTCCCGACGTCACGCTCCCTGCCCCCTGCCGCCGCACCTGCTTTACGCTGAGGCACCTCCCGCTGCGCACGTCCCACAGGCGGCTGGTGCAGTCGATGGAGCCGCTCACCACCAGGCTGCCTGTGGGTTGTGTATGTGTGTGTGGA
>LSYV01000109.1:152861-173497 GCA_001584585.1 Gonium pectorale | reverse complement strand
CCCGTTCCTCCCTGTTCACCAACCATACAGCGCGTGCGTCGTCGCCCGCACCCGCAGGGCGCCCGCCTGCCCTCCACTGCCCCCGCCCCGCACGCCTCCCCTGCCTCCCCTCCTCTCACCCGCGTAGTTGAACTGCGTGCTGGAGACCTCCCCCCGGTGCCCGCTGAGCACGTGCACGCACTGCCCGGTGCGCACGTCCCACAGCCGCGAGTCGTGGTCGAAGGAGCCCGTCACGATCAGGTCACCGCCCGTGTTGAAGCCCAGGGACACGATCTCCGCCCTGGAGGGGTGGGTGGGGACCGAGCGGGTCAACCCCAGGAGGACAGGGTAGCATGCCCAGGGGCTTAACACCAGGAGGAGAGGGCGGGCTCTCGCAAGCGGGACGGGGGAAAAGCCCCAGAAGCGCCCCCGGCGCTTAACGCTCCTCGCCTTCATTCGCCTCCACCTCCCCCTTCGGCCTCCTCACCGCCTTTCCCCCGCCCTCGCCCTGTCCCGCGCCTGCCCGCCCCTCCTACCTGTGCCCCGCTAGCGTGGCCCGTTCCTGCCCCGTCTCCACGTCCCACAGCTTTGCAGTGTTGTCCATGGAGCCCGTGGCGATGATGGTAGACTGGCGTAAAAGACAACCGCGCAAAGGGGCCAAATGAGCCGCGAGGGAGGCGGGTGGGGCTTCAGACGGGGACCCAGCAGCGGCAGCAAGTGCGGCAGTTCAGGGCATGAGCGCAGCCGCTCTCAACACAATCGACGTGCTCCCAGGTGTCCACAAGGACCGCTGGGACATGTATTCCTATAATTGACATCGCACGCTCAGCGCCGCACTTGCCCCTCGTGGCCTTCATGCGCTATGCGCTGTGCGGCTCTCCTTTAGTGGGCAACGCTTCCTCCCCCACGCAGGCCCGAGCTCAGCGCATCCGCCCCCCCCCCCGCAGTACCGCACCTGCGGGTTGAACGAGAGGCATACGATCTCCGTCTGGTGGCCTGCGGGCGTAGGGACGCACATGCAGTGGTTGATGCGGGGAAGGTAGCCGCACAAACTGGAGGGACGGGATGGGGCCAGGCACGATTGGCTGGCGAAAGAGTTCCGATCAAGGAATTCGCACAGGGTCTGCGTGACCCAACACAATGACGATAGAGCGGGGGGGCGGCCGTGCCCGCCCGCTCGCGACTGCTGCGGGGCGCCAAGCGGCGTGCGCTGTTCCCACGTACGTACGCACGCACACACACACACACACCTCGCCTCGCTCGCCTACCTCGCCTAGTCTGTTTGCAGCCTGTCTACAAGCACGCGCATTCGCATGACGTAACACACACACACACACACGTGCGTTGTTCCTTTTCAACACACACACGGCGACAGGCGGGGCCAGGCCGGGGCCGCGGTGAGGGCCCTGGCCTTGACCCGCGACCATGCACAGCCCTCCCTGCGTCCCCTTTCGTACCCTTGAGCGTGTAGTATAGCTGCCCTGTATACGCATCCCACAGCTTGCACGTCTTATCGAACGAGCCAGTCACGATCTTGTCGCCGTACGGATTGTTGAACGCGATGGCGTAAACCTGCAGCGATGCGCGTACGGCGGTACGGGGGCCGGAGCGGCGCGCGGGGGCGGCGGAAGAACGAGGGTGAGCAACGGCTTGGGGTGCAAGCCGACGACGTCGGGGCAGGCCCGACATCAAGGGGGGCGCCCCTCCCGCGTAGGGCACACACCTGCGGGGGGGGGCGGCTTTTCCCAGCACCAAAAGGGGCACCCTACAGCCGTATACCCACTTGAAAGGTCTCCCCACCTGACACCCAACCGCTCTCCCCGCACGTCCAGACCCTCTGGACCCCCTCCCTCGTCCTCGTGTCGCGTGCTCCTCCCGTGCGCAGTTCATCCGTACGCGGTCCATGACTGGTAAACGTTCACAGCCGGGGAAGCTCCTGCCCCGCCCCACGTACCACATTCTTGTGCCCCTCCAGCGTAAAGATCTCCTCGCCCGTGAACGTGTTCCACACCTGCGGAGTGGGGAGGTGGGGAGGGGATACTCGGCCCGAGGCTGCGGCGGGATGCATCCGCACGCGAAGACACACTAGGCGGCTACCGAGGGACAGAGCGCCGAGAGGAGGGCTGGCCAGACGCTCCATGCACACCGTGGCCACGGGCCTGGCACGCCAGCCACCGCCGTGGGCCCTGTCGCCACCGCCGTCGACTCTCCGTCGCTTCAGTGTCGCCCAGATCTGATGTGCGCCTCGGCCAGTCCGGCCCGGCCGCGCCCTTTCCTGTCCCGCCCTGCCCCTGGCCCCGCCCCGTTCCGCCCGCCTCCGTCCGCCGTCCCGGCAGACATACTCCGGATGCACGAGCCACCCCACTGCTTCGACCCAGCCTGCCGCTACCGCTGAGGATTATTGGGATACGGGTGGTAGGTGGGCACTGCACTGGGCTCAGCACCGCCACGCCCTCGCGTCCCCTTGCGGCCTTGGCCCCCTAGACCACCTCGCCACGGCGGCTTCGAGGGGAAGGGGCCAAGTCAGCGTGTCCGGGCCCGTGGCGCTGCCTCCGCAGCGTTCGATTGCACGCGTGCGGCAACGCGCTGACCCCGGCAGTCGGGTGCGCTCCATAGCTGATGGTATCCGTCCTTCGGCCCGCCTTCCACACCACCCTGCAGTGCCTGTAGTGCAAATGTCCTCCGCCGGCCCTCCCGTGTCCCGATCCAACGCCCCGGGGGCACCTTGCATGTGCGGTCGTACGACCCGGTGATGAACCGGTCTCCGCTCTTGTTGAAGGCGCAGTTTGTGAGCGGCAAGATGTGCGCGCGAAGGACCTGTGCGGGCGGAGAGAGGGGCAGCAAGGCGGAGGTCGAGGTTGAGCAGGTAGGGGTCACTCTCGCGGCAGCAGGAAAGCACGAGGGTACAGTGGGTCAAGGCGGGAGCGGGCCGGCGGCTTCACCGGGGCGAGTCAGCGGTAACGAGCTGCCCTCCGAAACGGCAGCCGCAGCGTGCAGGGACCCGGCCTGCTGGGCGCTGCACGCAGGGGAGCCCGGCCCCTGGCTTGCTAGCATCCACTGGCTCCATCCCTTTCGTGCTGCATGCCCGCAGAGGGCATACTCTGATGATGTACTACAGCAGAGGCGCCTCGCTGCCTGGTCGTAGTGCTTCTCGCATCAGCCCCACCTTCCATCCGACAGGACCAGGCGAGGGAGGGGGGCCCTGTCTGAGCGACCCCGGCGCAGGTCCTCGTACACCGAGGATGCTGGAGTACGTCGTCCTCACTGGTGTAACAACGGCTATGAAGGACACCAACCGTGGTAATGAATCCAACCATTCCCTGCCCTTCATGTCCACCATGCTGAACAACGCTCAGCTGTTTGGGGCCGGTAGGAAGTTGGGCCGCCTGCAGACGCGCCTTTGCGCAGTACACGCTCTGTTCCCCCCCTTCCCCCTCCCCCCTCCCCGCCCCTCGCCCCCAGCACCTTAAACAACGTGAAGCTGTGGTGCTGCTGCTCCAACATCTTATCGATCAAGCGGTGTATGAGCTGACGAAGGGCTGGCCGCCTGTTCTCGCTGATAAGCGGCTCCTGGCGGATAATTTGAGAGAGCAACACCTGCGCGGGAGTAGCCGTAGCTCAGGCGAAAAGCCCGATCAACCCAGGCCGCAATGCTTCGGCTGAAGCCTGGGTAAGATCCGTCGCGGCGACCTTGCAGGAACCCCTCGCGGACGCCGCTGACCGGCATGTTCGCTTCGACACAAGCCGCGCCTCCTGCGCCCAAGCGCCGCACCTCGACATCCACGTCCGGGGTGAGATCCAGCAGGTCAATCGGCTTCTGCTTCATGACGCCGTCCCTCTCATACTGTAAGATGATTCCCGGTGGATAGTACCGAAGCAAGAACTTCTTCAGCTTTGCCGCCATTTCTTAGCGGATATCGCTGATGCTAGATATGCTGGTATGGGCCCGGAAGAAGGCTCTGGCAGGGGTCTGCACCGCCTTTTTATGGGCGGCTGTTTCTGTTGCGTTTAGTAAAGGGTCTGGCCCAAGAATGTTTCAGTTGTGAGGCCAGACCCGCGCTATCGCACCCGGGCAAGCCGGGATGGAAGGGCCGAGAGGTCCCAAAAGGATGTATAGTGAAGGATAGAGAATATAGGCCTATGCACGTTGTATGTAATTGACAAGGCTTGCTCCAGTGCTGGCAGCGTCGTGCGATCCGAAAAACGCCCCCATGCAACCCTCCGCTGGGCCATTGATGCTCAGGAAGCAACTGAGCATTGCTGCATGAAACGGATTTCCCTGCGCGCAATGTGCTGAATTGACCATCCCGTCCACCGTGTCCACCCCGACCCAAAATGCTTCACACCAGCCACCGGCAGGCCGCTAATTGTTGCTTCAAATCCCGATCAGCGCCCCCGTCACGGGTGCGAGCGCATCGGTCCCCGCGTAAAGTAACCTGCAACGCGGCGGAGGTGCTCGTCGGCGTTGGCAGCTCCGTGCCTGAGACCTACCTGACAAATCATGATCTGGCGAAGCTCGTGGACACTAGCGACGAGTGGATCGTCACGCGCACAGGCATAAAGAAGCGCCATGTACTTGGGAAAGGCGAGACGCTGGCTCAGCATGCCACGCTGTCTGCCCAGCGCGCTCTGGAGATGGCGGGCATTGCCGCTGGGGATATCGACCTCGTGCTTTTCGCTACGTCGTCACCCGACGACGCGTTCGGCAGCGCATGCCAGGTGGGGCGGCTGTAACGCTTACAACGGACGACCCGCAAGCTGTGCGCTTGCGCAAGGCCATGCGCTATCATCTAGTATATGTGTGATATGTTGCTTAATCATCAGTCGATCGGGCATACCCTAGAGACAGAAATTTTTAAGCGCACCCAAGCGCATCCTGCGGCATCCCCAGCCTGCGGTTGGACCCCGGCCACTGCCCCTGTCACCCGAACGTGCGCAGGGGATGATGGGACGTCACTTGTCCGCTCGTCTATCAACCAGGCCAGCCCGCCGACCCAACCCTCATCCTCCCACCCCCCTTCCCCTCCCTGCCCCGCCCCGCCCTACACCCTGCCCTCCGATGTTTTGCCCGGCAGGTCCAGGCCGCCATTGGCGCCAACCGCGCCGTGGCCTTTGACCTGACCGCCGCCTGCAGCGGCTTCGTGGTGGCGCTGGTGACCGCTGCGCAGTACATCCGCACGGGCACCTTCCGCAACGTGCTGGTGCTGGGAGGGGACGCGCTCTCGCGCTTCGTGGACTGGAGGGACCGGGGTGAGGCGGGGTGAGGCGGGGTGAGGGCAGTCTGGCTAGCGAGAGAGGGTCGCAACGGCGGCGGGGTGATGGGCATGGCAGGCAGGCGGGCGGGGCTCACCGCGGCCACGGGCTCGAGCCGCGGATGCTGGGGCATATTGGAAGCGAGCGGGGCTGGGTGTGGGGACGCAGTAACAGGACGTGCGGTTCAGTGATGCCCTCAGCTTCAGCCCGCCATCGCGAGTGGGGTGGGCCTTGGCGCCTGGGGATCGAGGGTCACTGTACGCGCGGGCGCCAGTGGACCCCGCGGGCAGCAGCGGGGCCCACCCGAATGCGGCGACCCAGGGGTCGACCAAGCGAAAGGAAGGTATGGGCGGAGGGGGCATTCACGGTACGACTGCTGGCGGCAACGACAGCGGGTGGCTCCGGCAATTACGGTGCGGGACAACGCTGGCGGCTCAGCGCTAAGCTGCAGCTCGACAGCGCGGGCGTTCGGGGGGCGGGAGGCGTTCTCGCTGCCGCCAGGGACCGGACGTCTGCAGCCCTGCTGCCTTGCCGCCCGGGTGTGGGTGGGGCGGGGGTGCTGCCCTGCGACCGCACCCGCCGTGATGGCAGCGAGCCGCGCCCGGTGCGTCCCGCTGCTGCCGCACCGCCACTCTGGGGTCCAGGCTGCCCCGTCTCCGCCGTCCATGCGCCGGAGTTCCCTCCAGGCACCCTCTGCGGGCTGCCTGCCTGCTGGGACGCCCGTGCATGACCGCCCACCCCTTCCTCCCCCTCCCTGCCGCCCACCCCCCTCACACACAGGGACGTGCATCCTGTTCGGCGACGGCTGCGGTGCGGTGGTGCTCACCGCCAACCACGAGCCGGGGGCGCAGGCCGCCATCCTGGGCATGGAGATGGGCAGCGACGGGGCGGGCAACAAGCACCTGCACGCGCAGTTCTCGGGTGAGTGGGCGGGCGGGCGGGCGCCATGCGGATGTGCCTCCCTTGCGCCTGAGCGGCTGGCCTTGCGAATGCAGACTAAATACGAGGCGCGCCCATCTGTAGGGTTCAGACTGAGCGCCGGGTTAGTGCCACGTGACAGCGGGGGCGGGGGGTTGCCTTGCGGTGCCAGGAGAGCCTCTCATCGTGGGAGGTGCATCATCGGGCCGAAGCCTGGCACGAGCGTGGGCTCTTGTGAGTTGTGGGACTGCGTCAGTCCGCACGCGCCACTCCGTCAACGCTGACCTTTGCTCTCCCTGACACCCCACCGCTTGCCTCGTGGGGCTCCGCGCAGGCACGAGCCAAAAGCCCCTGTCGGAGGGCGAATCCCCCTCCTCGCACGCCTCCTACTCCAACATCCACATGGCGGGGCAAGACGTGTTCAAGTTCGCAGTGCGGACCGTGCCGGCGGTGGGTGGGGCCGGGGCCGCCGGGGTGGAGCGATGAGCGCTTACGGCACCTGGCGACCACAGCACATGGCGTGCACGTGAGGAAGGAAGGGGAGGGGAGGGCGATAAGACATGACGGGAGAAATTAGGCCCTGCTTCTTCCCATGGTAAATGGGCATCTGCGTGAAACGGTAGAGCATCGGCGAAGGGGGGTCGTTGGGGGCGGGGGGCGCCACGGGCGTCAGTGCAAGATGGGGAACGGGGCCGGCCGCAGCTGCCGCCTCCACCAGCTCATTGCAGGCACCCTGGGGCGCTTGTGACTGGCAGAGCCGCCCCTGTCGGCAGGTGATTGACGGGGCGCTCGCCAAGGCCAACCTGTCCAAGGAGTCGGTGGACTGGCTGGTGATGCACCAGGCCAACCAGCGCATCCTGGATGCGGCGGCGCAGGTGGGGGTTGATAGGGCGGGGAAGGGGAGGAGGGCATGCCGCGCATCTCCTGGTGTGGTGGTCCTGGCAGGCGTGCCACGCAAGGAAAGCCAATGAACATGTGGGGGTGTAGATGCTGAGGGACCGGGAAGGCGCGTGCGATGGAGCGAGCGTCCTGAAAGCCTTCGCGTACGGCCCCGCATGGTGGGGATGAGCCGATCGGGTTTGACGTCTGGCAGCGCAGCGAATGGAACAGGCATGTGGGTCGTGCTGCCCCGCGGCGCGGGCCCCGCCGGCGGAAAACTCGTGCGGGACTCGCGGGGCTTGTCCCGCGGTGCACGCCGGCCAGGGCCAGGCAGACAGCTTGGGCGGTTCGCAGCCGCGTGGACCGCTCGGTGGGTGAATGGCCCGGTGGGACCCGTCTCGGAGGTTGCCATCGCCGCAGCCGGGCCCCCTGCCGAGACGCCTCCCAACGACCGGCCCCCTTTGCCCTTGCTCTCCGCCCTGCCCTGCCCTGCCCTGCCCTGCCCTACCCTGTAGCGCCTGGGCCTGCCCTCCGAGCGCGTGGTGTCCAATCTGGCCAACTACGGCAACACCTCGGCGGCCTCCATCCCGCTGGCGCTGGACGAGGCGGTGCGGGGAGGCCGCATACAGCGGGGGGACAAGGTGGGTGGCCGCACGGACGGGGAGGACGGGGCCAGGGCGGGGGTCTCCTCTGGCGGGCGGAGGGTTCCGCTGGGAGTGGTGGTGGGGTGAGATGGCTTCCAGGGCGACGCAGGAAGGGCCGGACGACTTGGACATGCAACGGGGCGCAAGGGGCGTGGCGGCGGGGAAGGCGTTTGGGGTGGGTTCCGGGGTCTATGACAGGAGAATCACCCATATGGTTGTTTCTTGCTGCTGGCGCTGCGAGAGTTGTCTCAGTTGGCCACCACGTCACGTATCGCTGCGCTGTCCGCTCCCCTGGCAACACCCGTGGCCTCCTCCCCCACTCCCCCCCTAACGATTCATTTCATTTTCTCCTTCAAAACCGCGTACCGTGCCGCAGATCGCGATGGCGGGCTTCGGGGCGGGCCTCACGTGGGCCGGCGCCATCGTGCGCTGGGGCTGAGCGGTTGCGGGGGCTGCTCGACCGGGCTGGGTCGGTGTACGGGAGCTGGACCTTGGGTGCTGGTTGGCGGGTCCGTCCACTGACGACTGCACTGGAGGAGGCTGCGGAGTGCGGGCCCAAGCATGCGCCTGCGGCTCCGCTCAGCAAAGTGGTCACTCCGGAGTAGGCGTGCAGCGCGGGCCGCCCGACGTCGGGGCAGGATGCGGGTATCAAGTGAGCACGGTGAGGGGCTGTTGAAGGCGAGAGGTGTATGTGTGTGTGCAGCGCTGTGTGCGTTTCAGTAGTAGCTGGCTGGGTGCGGATTGTGGCGTTGCAGTGGCGGCGGTGATTCGGGGGCTACGCCTGTCCTGACGCGCGGGCCAGCGGTCGGGGAGTGGCTGGTACTCCGTATGATGACACGAATGGATGCAGTGTTACTGTACTACGTTAGTTCAGGTTGTGGGGCCGGTGACGGGCTGGGCGTGTCCAACGCGGATGCGCAAGCTTGGCGGCGCAGGGGGTTTCTGTGAGCGCTGACGTGATTGCGGTGCGGGTACCAAGTCGGATGTGCCAGACGCTGCGCTGATGCTCCCAGCACGGGCATGCTGGCCTTTTATGGCCCCAAGGCGCAACCGGGCCCAGACGCTGCATAGCGCGGCGGGCGCGATGTTGTTTTTCCTTGGCAGCTACCAGCGTGGGCGGTCGTGGGCAGTCAAGGCGTGAGCGGAAGCCCAGCAGGGTTGACAGTTGAGCGTGAGGCAGGGTGAGGAGAGCCCTGCCCAGGAGGCGGTGTGGCAACCTGCAGCCACCCATTGCGGCGGCGCGGAACGTCGCTTGCCTGTGGAGGCCGGTGTGCCTGATGAGAGGTGTGTCCGTATGTGCGCTGCCCCGGCTGTAACAAGTCGCCTTCGCCCAGCCCGGGGCGTAGATGTCCTGCCTCCCTCCTCAGGGCATCGGCCGGTTCGGGCTCATAGACCCGGTGCACAACCCCGGCCATGGTGGTACATGAATGCGACGGACCACCAGGAGGTCACGCTGTGCGACGTTGGGACCCAAGCCCGATCCCTCCCTTCCACCCTCAGCGCTCAGCCTCGGACAGGATACCCGACTTAGGGACAGCGCCCTGACCCCAGTCCTGCCTTGCTCCAGCTCCGTCGGACCGGTGACCGCGGTGACCAGAACACTGCAGCTCGACCTTGACAACTAGCGTTCCACTTGTCAGGGACGGCGGATCCGCCCGCATATATGGCGGACCGGCACACGCCCCTGAGGCGCACGCTGCCGTACAGGTGTGGCGCAGCCCCCACATGATGCGGGGGACGGTGATACCAAGATCTGCCGGTGCCAGCGGTGGCACACGACACACTAGTCGAAGTTCGGCAAACCGGGTAAGCTGGTAAGCCGGTCTTTGAGGTCTTTGCTCTGTACCCGCCCGCCCTATTGGAAATGTCGCGCCTTCGGGCGTGTGTGGCCGTAGAGGCTTGCTCCCTCTTTCTGTGCAGGTTTCTCGTATTTGCTCCACTTTCCCGTCTTTCCTTGGGCTCACGGGTGGCTCGGGACCGACTGGGACGGTGGGCGGAGGGACTTCGCAGTACTTCACCTGGGTGATTCTGTCATGTGCAATTACCAGCTTCTTCATGTGTGGACGCGCAGGGCGGGCGCGGCAGCAGCACGCCTACGGTTCGGGCGGTTCCGATACGGCTGCTGGCCCTGCGGCTTGGCACGCGGTGCGAAGCCGCGCTCTCCGACGACGTGTAGATGCACCGCGACTCGTCGAGTCGAGGCTTGCGCTACTGCGTATCGTAAGCTGTTACCAAACAGCTGACTGCTGATTGATCAGGCCTGAGTCGGGCTGTCGGCTAGGGTGGCGCTCCTGGCTGACCTAGGAAGAAGGCTATGTCCTGCCGTGTGTATTACACTGTGTGTGACAAGAAGAAGCGCCTCCAGCTGGAGGCGCGGACGCCAAGGCAGGCAGCCTGAGCGACCCGTCGTATGGCATGTACGACGTCCGTGGCACACAACACTGCCACGTGTCTCACGTACAACAGCACGCACACGAGCACAAACCCTCCCAAACCCCCCAGGGCTGGCAACTGACAGCCGCTTGTACCAAGAATGGCAGGGCCGTCACATGCACATGACAGTTCAGGATGCGCCTGAAGGCCTCTCTAGTGAGAACGCCGTTCCCCACTTTTGAAACCAGAGAAGGACAAGTTTCGCGACGCTTGGGAACCGGGAAGCAGGTTTTGCGGCGCACGCACGCAAACAGGACTTGCACCAGTGCGTGGCCTCGTGTTGGACGCGTACTGGGCTCTTTGCCTGCACTAGGTAACCCTGAGCTATGAAGCCGTGTGCCGTGCGTTGCCGTGAAGCAAAGACCCAGGCGCGCTTCTGTCTAAATGGTGCAAAGACAAACCGCAGAGTAAACTGGACAACCCACATCGCCCTGGAAAGCTAGTTCCTCTGTGGGGGAGAGGGACGTCACCTCACTTGCCTGGCCTTGTATCCACCTGCTCGCCCTACTGGAAACGTCGCGTCTTGGGCGCGCCTCCGGATGCCCGTTGACTTCCGGCACGCTCGTCCACCCCACCGATTGCTTGATTGCACCATAAGGGGCAGTCCTGATGCCGCCGCCGTCATCACCACAGCTGCCTTCGCAAGTGTCGGCTATGGCGCACTGCACGGGTCCCTATGGGACGGGAGGGACTTTGTTACGTATGAGTGATGAAATGCTTAAAGCAGGTCTAAAACGAGGCAGCAAAGCGGCCGGCAGCCGGCAAAATAAAGTACCCCCCCCCCAAAATAACTTAACGCTGGAATGCTGGGATAGCTTAGCTAATCTAGCAGGAGGAACTGTGGGTTTTCACAACCCGAACGGATGTGCGGTCAGCTCGTTAGCCAACAGGCCATATTGTAATGCAAGGCTTGCGTGACGCCATGGTTCGGCAATAACATTTAGAGTTGGGGAGGCGGCCCTTCCCCGAGGATTATCATGTGCAGTGGACTTAGTCAACACAGGCGAACAGCCCGGATGGCATCGAGCATCATCGAGGCTTTGGCAAGGTCGGCAACCCCTTTGTTTACGGTTTGATACACACAATGGCAAGTGCCCATCTTCAACATACCAAAAGCATGCACGGCTTTGACCTGCAGGCGTCGCTGACACCCGCGCAAATGCGCCCGTCCCGCGTCCCTTCGCCTTCCTCTGCGCCCCACCCGAAACACGCACACTGCAATTTTACAGCTGTTCTTTTGCAAAGAGTTGCGCAGAAGGCGGATTAAGCGGAATGTCGGCTCGAAATTCGAAAGCGCGTCGCCGGCTGCCCTTCTCCAGCTCAAAGCTTTCTACGCGATCGATTGCGCACCCTCTTTGTAGGCGCAACAGCGGGCGCAACGCACGCGCTACGGGCTTGCTACGGGCTCGCGCCATGTGCTTCACGAGGAGCCGACCCTCCATGCAGTACTGTCGCTGCAGTGTTGTGAATTGCGAGTCTGCCGCTACTCCGTTGCTTAGAGCGCGGCGTGGAACCAAAAAATTTCGAAGGCGCCACGGCGCTCGTCCCGGCGGGTCCCCCTGGAGCGCGGGGGGGTCTGCTGCGCCCTACTTAAAGCGCCCGAAATTCCCTCGAAGCTCACCGCTTTCTTTCCCCCCACCCTACTTATTCAAAGCTAACGCTTTGGGACGCAGGTCATTAAGCCTCGCGCCTCCCAACAGCAGCAGGACTCTTC
This sequence comes from Gonium pectorale, assembly GCA_001584585.1. Classification (NCBI taxonomy): domain Eukaryota; kingdom Viridiplantae; phylum Chlorophyta; class Chlorophyceae; order Chlamydomonadales; family Volvocaceae; genus Gonium; species Gonium pectorale. The sequence continues at coordinate 161,677 of LSYV01000109.1, read as the reverse complement.
CCCTTCGCTTCCGATCCCCTCTTCGCTTCGCCTAACCCGCAACCATGCGTGAGGTCATCTCCATCCACATCGGCCAGGCCGGTATCCAGGTGAGAATGGAAAGGAGAATGCCTCGCGTCTCCGCGGCCCCGCGGCCCGGCTCGAAGGTTTGACTTGCGACCTTCTTTTCCACCTCCAACCATCCCCATCCTGCCTGGTGTGTCCAACATCAGGTCGGCAATGCCTGCTGGGAGCTCTACTGCCTGGAGCACGGCATCCAGCCCGATGGCCAGATGCCCTCGGACAAGACCATTGGCGGTGGCGACGACGCGTTCAACACCTTCTTCTCGGAGACCGGCGCCGGCAAGCACGTGCCCCGCTGCATCTTCCTGGACCTGGAGCCGACCGTCGTCGATGAGGTCCGCACCGGCACCTACCGCCAGCTGTTCCACCCGGGTGAGTTGCCTTATCTCGCACTCGCATGGGCAGGGCACTGCATCTCAGGAAAGCGAGCAGGGTTCGTGTGAGGGCACGAACCTTATTCACCATTCTTTGTCCTCACGACACCCGCCCTTTCGCCTCCCCCTCTTTGCAAGGCTGTGCGTCTGACCCCCTCCCCCCTCCCTTCACCCTCACTGCCCTAATCACAGAGCAGCTGATTTCGGGTAAGGAGGACGCCGCCAACAACTTCGCCCGCGGCCACTACACCATCGGCAAGGAGATTGTCGACCTGGCCCTTGACCGCATCCGCAAGCTGGCCGACAACTGCACCGGTCTGCAGGGCTTCCTCGTCTTCAACGCCGTCGGTGGTGGCACCGGCTCGGGCCTGGGCTCGCTGCTCCTGGAGCGCCTGTCCGTCGACTACGGCAAGAAGTCGAAGCTGGGCTTCACGGTCTACCCCTCGCCCCAGGTGTCGACCGCCGTCGTCGAGCCCTACAACTCGGTGCTGTCCACCCACTCGCTGCTGGAGCACACCGATGTGGCCGTCATGCTCGACAACGAGGCCATCTACGGTGGGTCCGTGCGAGCTCGGTGGCAAATTAAGGTGCCAGTTCGTGTCCTTTCGTGTCCTTTCGTGTCCTTTTTGTCAAAAGGCATGAGCAAGTCCATGCCCTTCGTTTGTCCGCATTTGCATGCCGCTTCCATTGATTCTCATCGTCCGCCCTCCGTTCTCCGCCCGCAGACATCTGCCGCCGCAGCCTGGACATTGAGCGCCCGACCTACACCAACCTCAACCGCCTGATCGCCCAGGTCATCTCGTCGCTGACGGCCTCGCTGCGCTTCGATGGCGCCCTGAACGTCGATGTCACCGAGTTCCAGACCAACCTGGTGCCCTACCCGCGCATCCACTTCATGCTCAGCTCGTACGCGCCCATCATCTCGGCCGAGAAGGCTTACCACGAGCAGCTGTCGGTGGCCGAGATCACCAACGCCGCCTTCGAGCCCGCCTCGATGATGGTCAAGTGCGACCCTCGCCACGGTGAGCATCGATTCCCGCCGGGGTCTGGTGGTGAAGGAGTGGGCTGAAGAGGACTTGGTTGATGGCCGGCCATATTTGCCGGCTTCAATGGGTATGCTGTCGATCCAAATGCTTGGTACTTGGAAAGATGCCGACTAACGCACCTCCCCGCTTGTTTGCCATATACTCAGGCAAGTACATGGCCTGCTGCCTGATGTACCGCGGCGACGTGGTGCCCAAGGACGTGAACGCGGCCGTGGCCACCATCAAGACCAAGCGCACCATCCAGTTCGTCGACTGGTGCCCGACCGGCTTCAAGTGCGGCATCAACTACCAGCCGCCCACCGTCGTGCCTGGCGGCGACCTGGCTAAGGTGCAGCGCGCCGTGTGCATGATCTCGAACAGCACGGCCATTGGCGAGATCTTCAGCCGCCTGGACCACAAGTTCGACCTCATGTACGCCAAGCGCGCCTTCGTGCACTGGTACGTCGGCGAGGGCATGGAGGAGGGCGAGTTCTCCGAGGCTCGTGAGGACCTGGCCGCGCTGGAGAAGGACTTCGAGGAGGTCGGCGCCGAGTCGGCCGAGGGCGCTGGCGAGGGCGAGGGCGAGGAGTACTAAGCGGATGCGCCATTGCTCAAAAGGCGACCGTGCGTAGGCTTGCCGATGTTGGCTGAATGTCTTCGGCGCTAAGGCTCATCTGTCCACTTGTAATGCCATAGATGCTGGCTATCATCACTCCGTGCCCCATCCTCCACGTACTAAGCACTAGTTCTGGGTGTCAGCCTGGTGACATCTAACGGGTCTGACGGGCTGGTGAAGAGGGAACATTCTGGCCATAGTAAATCATGTGTACTTGGCACTTGCGGTATCTGGGTTGGGAGCCAGAGATGGGTTGTAGGGTTACGTAAGCCCCAAGTCCCATGGCCGAATCCCCTACTGTGGTAGGGTTTTGCCGGAAGAGGTATGATGGGTTCGTAGTTCTGTTGAGATGCGGGAACCTTCGTAGTTCTGTTGGGATGCCTGGCGATATCTTGCATTGGGGGAAGATTGCGCTATGTTGACCCGCAGTCTGCTAGGAGAAGTAGGGGGTACAAGCATGATAGTAAGGCGTAGGCCGTGACAGGTAGATGGGATCTTGACACCCATGCAGGCGTCCGCTCAGTAACGGAGCCCGAGCACCCATCATGCAGAAGGCAGCGGGGTGCGCAGGGAAGCCAAGCAGGCATGCGTACCGTATGCAGCTCACGCACACATTAGACATGCATACGAGTGTGATTTGATTCAAGGGGGTATAAGAAAGGTGCGAGCTGTTTGCAATGTAAGCCCCGAAGTAATCGAGCAATTCAATGGCCAGGCGCCTAGCAGGTCAATAGCAGTACTGTATCAGGTAAACAGCAGTACTGTACAACGGCATCGATTGAGTTGAAGAGTAGGGCAAACAACCGAAGACAGCGGCTGAGGGTTTGACTGTCGCGAGATGCAAACAGTACACAAACTACACCAGCATATCAAGAATAATTAGAACGGCATTGTGCATTCTTTAGTTGGGCCCGGGAGTGCAGTTGGTGCGGACACACGCACGGACACATGCACGGGGTGATCCCAGGGGGCTCCGGCCCTCCAACTGCCGCTTCGCGGCGGGAGCTCCGTCCAAAAATTGGGCACGGGGATGGGCTGGGCAGCGGTGAGGAAACTCTCCAGGTCCATGCATTCACTATGGAACTGACCCACATGTCCCACCGCCCCACTGAAATCATTTTTTGTCCGAAGAGCCGCAAAGGGGTTCTTAGTTTTGTTGGGCCCTTAAAGATGTGCGACAACCTGACGTCCAAGAGAGCGATTCATAAACTGGTGAAGATCCTCACGCTCGAAAGGAACTGTGCTGGGTTTGTGTACGGAAGTGCCTCGACCCTATTCCTAAGCAATCCGAAGTGAACAGCCGAGTCCATGCGTAAAAAAAGAGAACCAGAAACGGGGAAGGCATGCGTGTGTGCTTACATAGCTTTTCCGTCTTATTGTACGGCTGTCAAGGTGAACGACCCACGGGTCGGTTCCGGGCCCAACCGTTTCATGACACGGTTGCGATCCCACCGTGCGTGACGAAAACAGGTGACAACATCGAGGACAGCGCCCTTCGACGTCATGTCAGGCAATTCTACCGCACGGGCTGGGACGGGAGGGCCCGTCGCCGTAGCCCACCATGCCTTGCATCCCAAGAATTTCTCAGGACCGCCGTGCCTTCGAATGTGTACATCCGCTGAGGTGCACATATGTCTTTGTTTGGATTTTCACAGTCGACGGTAAATGCAGGAAAAGAGTGAACGCTTGGACGGAAAACACGACATTCCTTGTGGCTACGAAGAAACCCTTTACGTTCAAGCGCTCTGCCGACATGCTCGTTGCCTGCGCGTTACCTTTGCCACAGCAGCTGCTCGAGGCGTCGAGGCTGTAACCTTTCCGCAGAAATGAAGGGTTGAAGAAACCTTCGCCGAGCCGCCGCCGACCTGTGAGTCAGTACCAGCCATGCCAGAAAGCCACATGCTCCACTCGGCGGCGCCTGCGTATAGTTCCGGGAGGACAGGCCGCCTGGCCTCGGTGCGCAGCGCATGCAACTCCAGGTCCTCGACGCAGCCCCTAGCCGAGTGGCAGCAGGGTGACCAGGACGTCAATGATACCATGTAACGGCACAGCGCGAAAGCGCCTAAAGAGCAGTACAGAGGCCTGCCGGCCTGTTCCCGCTGCATCCTCCTCCGCGGCTCAGGCGTCGCAGATCCGCTTCAACTGCCGAATCTGCAGTCGCCCGCCACTCCTCTGGTCCCTCCGCACCCGCACCCTCCTACATGCTCTCTGCTTCGAGCTGCGCCGCCGCCGCCCAATGCCGCTGCGCCTACGACCTTTGCGGCGTTCACTGCAGGAGGAGGCGGCGGTAGGGGGGAGGGCACGCGCAAGTGGGTGAGCCGACAAGTTGAAGGCTCTAGCGTGAGGTAGGAAGGTCGGTGCAGGGCAAAGCGTGACGGCGTGAGGAGACCGTCCATTGATAAGCATGCACCGAGGGATCCACGGGGATCAAAGAAGGGAAAACGACCATCCCTACTTCTGCCAACCAGCCATAACAGTGGCGTTTGGGCGGACGGGCCGTGAGGACGGGATCTAAAGGGACGACTGCGATGGGTTGCGGGGGACCGTTCACGGGCCAGTGTAGGTTTTGAGGTGTGTAGGGCGGGCCATGCTGCTTGTGCACGTTGCCCCTGGCACTTAGGGCAGTGTGGGCCTGTCGTCCGGGATGGATATCCGACGCCAACAACACGCACAACACAGCGCAAGTGGCCGCCATGCACCAGAAAAAACGACCTGTACCCAGGGTTCATCTGGAAACGTCGTACATCCGGTGTGCATGTCCGGAGACCGTGTGCGCTCCACGAGGTGTGATAGCCCAGGCTGCGTGTTTGTATTCAGCGGGGGCGTTAAGGGAGTGCTGGACCACAGCGACTCTTCAGCCTCCTCATCGACCTCCCTCGTCGTCCAAATGAGCGTAGTAATAATCCTCCCACTTCAAGAAACTGCGCCGGCTGGGTTGCTTTGCGCATTGTGTTGCTTTCCTTTCCCAAGTGGCATTCCGAAAAGCGGGAGTCTATGCAGGGGTGCTTACACAGCGTTTCTGTTCTACCGATACGGTGTGCCTGTCAAGGCGAAAGACCCACGGGTCGGTCATGGGCCCTGTGGTTCCACTTACAGCGATCCCAACACGTGTGACGAAAAGCGGGTTTGCCAATGGATGGCATGAGCTCTACTCGCCTAGGCACCACAAAGTAACAACCACCAAGCTGCTGCCCAATTACACGCGCACTGGGCTACGTCCGTGCTGGCTCGGACTAAAGGCATTAGTAGGGACCATAGCACCATTCAAAACAATAATACTAAGGCACAACCTGCAGGACAATAACACTGCAGGAATATAATATAGGCAGGCGGTGTCTGTACACATAGGGCACGTGTAGCCGCCCTGGCATTCTAGGGGCCACAAATTCGACGAATTTCCCTGTAAGCGACACCGACTGACAAAGAGCGTCGCGCCTTTATTGAATCCTTGTTACTTCAGCCCCAAAGGGAATTCTGACCGAGGGCTTTCCCATCGACGCTACACAGGGCATGCTGGAAGCTAGAGGACCGGTTATGAATCAAGGTACATGTACACGCGGAGACCTTCAGATGGCTGAATGGGGACGACGATAAGTGAGCGTCACACGTCTTAAGAAGTATACCACAGCCCGCTGACACTCGGTGCGTGCCAGTTGTCACCGTTGCAAAAAGGGCCATACCATACCAACCATACCGGTACCCAGGTATATGAGAAAGGACACGAGCGGAAACCAAATGTGCGAAAAGCACAGTTCGCCATGCGATATCACGAACGCACAGTGTGTTGCGCACAACAGATCTTACCAGATAAGAGCGACACTGAAGTGCGGCCCGAATCTGCTGCACATACTACGCACCTGCAGGCTTTCGAGCCGAGCGCTCCAGCCAGCGTACGCCCGCCGTATGGCCAGTTCCATCAGTCAGGAATGTGCCATGTGAAGGGGGCCAACGCACTCGCCGCCGCAAGACCGAGCAGACCACGTCCGTCCGGAACCGTGTAACCGTTGTGCGTACGCCGAGGGCGGCGCGCACCGCCGGTCAATGTCCGCACCACGTGTGATGCGTTGACACGCAGCCAATCTTCCGAGAAACAACTTTCAAGGGTAAGGGCCGCCGCCGCCTATGCCACGGGCCCGTATCCCAATGCTCCCCGCCTGTTCCCACAGCGCCAAGCGTCCGGCTCCGCTCAAGCCCACTCGCGCTCTCCGCCGTCCATTGCCACACAGCTCTGAAACTCACGAGGGCGTCGAATCGTTAACGTCCGAGCAGCAGTCCGCTACAAAACGTATGATGATGTTAGTTTCATAGCAGTAGCTGCCATGTAATCTTGCACCCGACCAGCGCAAGCAAGTTAAGGCCGACTAATCGCAATGAATCAATGGCACACACCGCGCGGGCCGTGGCGGGCTGCGGTGATGGCCATTGCCGCTCACAGTCGCACCAGCGGCGGTGCGGGTCCCGCGGGCGTCACGATTCCCTGCGCCGCCAGCGCGTCCTTCTTTCCCTTTCCCTTGAACGCGAGCTGTTTAAACACCGCCCGCACGTGGCCGCGCACGTCCACCTCTGGGGGCACCAGGCTGAGGAGCCCGCTCTGCCGCGACGCGTCCCGCAGCATGCGCCGGCTGTGCGGCCACAGCAGGAACACCAGGAACGCGAGCACCAGGACAACCGACACGGCCAGTAGGATCTGAGGGGGGAGGCGGGAAGGGAGAGGGTGTCGGGGTTGGAAGGGGGGGCGCGGAGGGGATGGAGGGGGGGCCGAAGGGCCGGCTGCGCGCCCAAAGATCTAAGGACTTCAGGGGGGGACAAGGACTTCAGAGGGGCGGGGGGTGCGATAACGGATGCGCCGCAGCTGCATTATTGACATGTCCCATTTCCACAGTGATAAATGTGAAGTTCGAAAACCCCATTCTGGGCTTTGGTTCTCTCATTTTGCCTACCGTGCACACACGTTTCTCCGCACACGCCACGCTCCACACGCCACGCACGGCCATGCCCCTACGGGGCCCCCTCCGCACCGTATGTATCTGCGCCACCTCGTCGTATCTGCTGATCGAATAATCGACGAACAACTGGGCCGCCTGTTGCAGGCCCTCGTACAGGTCGTTGGCGCCAACCACCGCCATGAATACATAGCTACAAGGCGAGGAGGGACAGATGCTCAGTCCGCAAGTGAAGAGGTTACTTGGGGCCCGATCCACATCTGAGGCACCTGGGCGCCTCTGCACCGTCCGCAGCCCCCTCATTCCGCGCCCTACCCCCGTTTCTGCCCGCCCGCCCCCCGGCCCTGCCATACCGTGTGCTGTTGTACACGGCGTCCTCGTCAGCATCCAACGTTAGCAGGCGCATCTCGTCAATCATCCGCCGTACCATCACATCAAGCCCGTGGTGTGTGACCTGTTAGGGTGCGGAGTAAGGCGGAGGGGCAAACACTCGAAGTTGTAACGCGCTCCCGCCCCCACAAGCGCAGCAGACGGAGTCTTGGCCCTTGTTGTGCCAGAACCTGTGTATTCCCGGGACGCAATGACATCAAATGGACCCTTCCTGGCCGCCTGGTCCCCCGTACATGATAAGACTTGCAGGACGGCCTCTCGAAACTTGCCCTTGCCTCACGCGAAGAATAAGCATGCACGCTGCCCCAACCCCCAACACGGCCCCCATTTCCCCTCACCTCGTAGTACTCGTGGCCCGGCTGGAAGCACGCGGCTTGCTCGTATCGGAAGCAGGTTTTCTCGCGGAAGAACGCGGTGGCGAAGGCGGAGGAGGCGAACGTGCCCGCGGGAACCGTACGGCGGAACGTGCTCTTGGACTGAGGGTGGGGCAAGGAGGGAGCATTCGGTAAACCCCTCTCAACTCCTAACGCGTACCGGGAGACGTACAAATCACAGGACAGACGCTGTAATGCGTCAGCATACACATGAGGTATGGCGGGTGTACAATTGCTCACCATGGACGACGGGTTTCCACCGTACATGAGCGCCCCGTACTCGCTCTCCATCAATTCAAGCTCCTGGCTCAGCATGGTGCGCCACTCTGTCTTGCTGTCTGCCTCGTCGGCGGTCACGAAGGCCAGCGCGATGGCCCGCACGCGCGTATAGCGGTAGGTCACCCGGGAGGCCATGTTGAGGGAGGCAAGCGGCTCCTGGGGGCCGGGAGTTCGGGGGTTGGGGCGGAGAGGGGCGGGGTGGGAGGGAGTGGGGACGTGTGCGCAAGCGCCCGGTACACCCCACGCCACATCGCCCACGTCGTTCCCCCCACCATCCCACCCCACTCCAATGTGCCGATATAGGGCTTGAGGCACCCAGCAGCCGCCGCACCTCGTCATTCCTGCCAACACAGCAGCGATCCCCGGCGCCAGCCAGGAAGGCAGCCAGGGCTGCACCAACACAGAACCAACGCCGGCGCACGCGTGGCCGCCCCTGTGCCAGACCCCACCTGCATGCCCTGCAGCTTGATCAGCGAGATGACGTACACCAGCAGTACGGCAATGTTCCATACAGCGAAGGGGACCTGGCGTGACGGGGCGTTGGGAGGTGGGATGAGCGATGAGGCGGGGCGAGGGGATGGGGCTGCGTGCCTGAAAGACTCGGCCGACGCTGCACCCAGGGAGCCGTGTTCCGCGTTCCCTGGCCACCCCGCGGCACGGCACGCCAAAACCGCGCAAATGGCTCCCTCGCCACAACCCTTGGCCTTTCCCTGCACACCAGTCCATTCCCTCGTGTCCAGCCTTAACAGGTG
>LSYV01000109.1:28758-48313 GCA_001584585.1 Gonium pectorale | reverse complement strand
GGCCCTCCCACCCCCAATCCCACGCTGCGGGGTGGACGAGGCGACTCCGTGGGGACGGGGCGGGGGCGGGGGCGGGGCGAGGGGAGGGCGGGGGGGGGCGGGAGCTGCTGGGGACCTCACATGCAGAAAGGATGCACAGAGCGCTCTCCTTTCCGGCCGGGGGGGGGGGCTGGGGCAGGTTCGAAGAGGAGCAGTATTGCGCTGTTTGTTTGTTTGTTTGTTTGTTGGTTGGTTGGTTGGCTGGTTGGTTGGTTGGTTGGTTGGTTACGCTCCGGGGCCACACAGGCGGGCGGCTGCATGGATGGACCGCGGGGCGGACATGTTGGGAATTCCCCGCATCACGGCCTGATCTGACAGCAACAGACGACGCCCGCCCCTACCATCTCGTTTCACCGCCTGCAGTGCCCGCTGGACCCACATCCACGTGCTGCCCAAGACACACATCGCCCATCGCCCGCCCCGCGAACCTTCATCCCACCGAGCAGCGCACACAAGTGGCGCCCGCAGCCTGGCCTGGTGTACCTGGCACTAGTGCACCACCCCAGCTAGCACTCCGCATGCTGCCCCTCACGCCCCCACCCCACCCTCACACCCACCACGCTGACGGGCGCCCCGCTGAGCAGCTGCAGGTGGCGCGTCACGGAGCCGTCGCTGAGTAGCAGCATCTGGACCGGGGCGGGGTGGTGGTGAAAACAACAGGGTTTGATAGGTGAGGGCTTCAGAGGATACGAAGGCGCTAATGGGGGGAGGGGGAAGGGGGGCAATGAAACAGCCAACGGGCGGGGATGAGTCAGCTGGATGCGGGACTAGGGTCGGCCGTGCAGGGTGGCATGTGGGAGGTGATGAGGTGGGGGCTCGCTGTGGCAACCTCCGCTGGTGCGGTGGTCGGCACCGGCGGGAGCGCTTTGTCGCGGGTTCCACGGCAGTAGGGCCTGGCGCGGGTCGGCGAGGCTGAGGCCGATGGCTGAGGGCTGAGGGAGGGGGCCCACGGGGGCGCATCGTAGGGACTGTCGCACCGGGCTCCACTGTGCGGTACCCAACCCTTCGCCGGTGCCTGTGACGGTTGATGTCTCCTCCCCTCCCCTCCCCTCCCCTTTCGGGGCGGCGCCTCCGCAGCGCCGCACCACCTGCAGCGCCTCATGTCCCGTACAGCGTCCCGACGGCAGGCTGTGCCCCAAGCGCCCGCACCCCCCCGTACCTTCCACAGCGGGGAAAGGCGCGTGGGGACGGCTTCAGACTGCGCGTCCTCGGCGCTCGCCTGTCCATGAGATGTGCGGGGGCTCACGATCAGTCGGTACAACCGAGCACACAAGAGTTAAAGCAAGCAATGCGGCGCACCAAGGCACGCCTTCGGAGCCCCCCCAGCTGGGTCCTGCCTACGGGGACCCAAGCCGGGACCCCGTTCACGGAGAACCCGAGCTCCAATACCACGACCAAACAACCAACTGGGGAAGCCCCACGCCATACGAGGGCTCAGGCTCACATAATAGGTGAAGGGGGTCTTCAGCCCGGGCCAGTTGGGCCCTTCCGGTGGTTGCCGTGGCTGAGGGGATGGTGACGTTAAGGCGCCGGGCCGAGGTGCGCTGCCGCCCTCAGCACCCGCTCCGCCCGGTCCATGGCCCAGAGAGGCCGCCACAAGAGGTCTGCGACACCCGCCCAAAGAAGCGCCTTTCTGCCTGTACGGGCAGTGCTGATGATGACGGTTATGATGTCCGGAGCCACTCCCCGCGCCCCTGTCAGGACACGCGTGTCTAACTACATTCGGTGTGCGCATTTGAAAGGCTCCGAGTGGGAGTTGCGCGCAAGCTCCAGACACGCCGGTTGGCGCCAATTGGTGCATCGGCGACCTTAATTATCTTAAAGGCTTCTAATCTTCAGGTTAAGAAGGAATTAAGGATATCCTTTTGCCGACGATGATGCCCATGCTGATGAAGTGATGATGAGTGCCGCAGCGACGTTGCGTCAATTGCTTTCTCGTCGGAGATGCGGAGTTTTGTATTGATACGCAAGCCCTTGATGCCTGAAATGGCAGTATCGCGCGGGCCGTGCCTGGCCGTACAAACCATACAATCCGTGGCAGGCAGGGCATGCAACCTGCGAATGTGTTATGAAACACCCGTTAGGCCCGTTCTACTGACACCCTGGCACAACTCTGTATTACCTTTGGCAGGCCAAATAGAGCGACATGCTCGAGTGCTGGAGTGGACGCGCACCCCCTTGCTTGTACCGCGCGTCTCACGCCGCCAAATGGGCCCGTCAACATCCCAGGCCCTACGAGCCATCGTAGGGCAATATTGCTGGACGGCCCATGCTCGTGCGTGCCCGGCGGCCCGAAAATCGACAACCCGGATGAGCGTTCCAAACGGCAAGGGGCAGGAGCGGCTTGGCGGGGGCGTGCTGCACCGCTGCCCACTGCTGCACCCGGGGTTGGCCTGCCTCTGCCGCAAACCTTCGCAGGTGGGCGCTAGAGCCTGCGTGTTGGAGCATACAAACGGCGTGCTCGAAAAAAGCGCAAGCGAACGAAGAGCGAGCAACCACCCACCCAAGCCGGCAATGTCCTTCGCTGTAGCTAACCCCTCACACTCGAGGGGGCCGTGAACGTGCGGTCTGGATGTGCAGCGCCTGCACCGCATGCCCGCGCGTGCCCTTGCACTGCGCGCGTCACACCGCGGAACGGGGCCGTCGAAACCAACACAGACCCTGTGCTCGTCATCAATGCCGATCGTCGTTTGCCCTCTTTCACCTCTAGAATCTTCCATGCCCAAGGGCTTTGATCGCGGACATGCACCCTGCATGGCTGCGGCGTGTCAGTCACCTCCCAACAATGGGGCGGGCCCGGAGCTGCTAACAAGCCGAAGCCTGTTTCGATCGTCCCCTGCAGTTTTTTCCTGCCGAAAGTTCACGTGACTGTCTGCGCATGGGCACTGTAGTGTGCGTGTGAAGCCGTTGCCAAGCGGAAGAGCTACCAGTCTGCTACCGCCGGCTGGTCAACCAGGACGCTGTATTGTGTGATCAAGGGCCCCTCGAGCGCTGCGTGGTACATGCCGACATCGGGCAGGGCTTTGTTGATCCCCTTTCCCGGTTGGTCCGTTCCGATCCTCGCGCGTTTCCAATTCCGCAGTACCATATGAATGCAGCTGCGGCGGTGGGCACCTCACCCTCAGCTGATTACGAGGGTCCTGCGGCGTTATGCCCGACAGAATAGTGACACAGCCCTCAGCCCTACAGCCCTACAGCCAGGCACTTCGCAGCAGCATTCCTCTTGCTTCCCCATTCTGGATATCTTGAAGCATGCAATGCGATACGTCCATGCGATATGATTACACGTGCACGTTCGTCACCCGTCATCTCTCGTGCGCAACAGGCGTGGTAGCGTCCAATCATCGAATCAACGCTAGCACAAGGCCTTTCACCGACACCAACAACCCCGATCTCTAACGCCCGAACGCTACTAACCGGCATGCAATATACGCTACTGCACATCCCTTGGCCGGTGCCCTCGAAGACACATCCTTTCAGTGCATCCAAGAAACACTGTCGGCCACATCCAAGCTCTGCAAGACCCCATGAACACAAGACTTCATTCATATACGGTTCTGTACCGTACCAAACGGGGGCGGACTCGCCACGGCCCGCGAAACAGTCACGCACAAGACTGCAGATCCCGTGCGCAAAAGCGCAAGAGCAAATTCATTCGCAGCTGCCGTCTACCGCCACGCACGCACGTGCGCAAGGGAGTTTCCGGGCAGTCCAGCAACCTGGGACTAGGGATATAGTCGCGGTAGGAGAAGGCACCGGTGGGCAGGCCGTCTAGCCGGGTGGATTCTTCCGACCCGCGGGTCACCACAGCGATCGACACAGCCGCCGGTTCCCATCGGCAGGGTGCCAGCATTCAAGATACTCCTACCCATACCTTGTCCGCTGGGTGCGATGCAGGGCGCCACCCGTCGTGCAAACGCCGTGCAGAAGAATGTTCATCATCTTCTAGCAAGGGGGGCATCCCAAATTTTAGCAGGGGCCATCCAAAAGCAAATGAGCGAGCGCCTGTGGCACCCTGACGGCCACTAACCGCCGCGAGCTTGCTAGCGGCTCCATCATCGCACCCCGTACGTCGCACGCGCGTCTCACAGCGGTGCTATGGCGCCGCCACCGGCCGCCAACCGCTACGCGCCCCCGTTCAACCTCGCCGAGGGTGCCTTCCACCGTTCCACGCACACGAGCGCGCACCGTGCAGTGGGTGCAGCGCAAGGAAGGAAGCCCAAAGGCGCCCTGCACGGCAAGGTACATCTCCAGGGGCCCAGTCCAGTCAAGGCAGCCGACCGGCCTTTGCGACATGCCCCCCTCCTACGCGGGGGTTTACATGGGAGCCGGCTTGGCTGCAGCGCCCGTCTCGTACTGCAGCCCCGAGTGGACAGTGCCCTGCGCCGGACGGACGGGGGGCGCGCGGACAGGGCGGGCGCGGCGGGGGGCCGGGGTTGGGGTGAGGCGCAGGAACCGTGCAAGTGCAACCGAAAGGTATTGATCGGATTCACAAAAGAGCACTATCATTCTGGAGGCGTAGCTGTAAAGGGCGCCAAGCCCGTATTGTCGCCTGCAACTGTGTCATCACTTAGCAGCGGCATGCAGCTGGTGGGAGCGCCGGTTAGCTAAGACACTTTCAACCCACAGCAATTGGGAGATCAACAGTTCGATTGCGATGACGTAGCATAGGCAGCACCTTTCACTCGCACTCCCTCCCCCCAACCCTCCCCTCCCACTCACCTGCGTGGGCAGGTTGTACTCGAAGGGCCGGTAGCGGTTGTCGAACACGCCGATGTTGAAGCCCTTATCGTCCGACTTCCACTGCGCGGGTTGGGCGGGCGGGCGGGGGCCATGCACCGTGCAAAGCAAAGCCAGCTTACGTTCCAGCGCGGCCACGGCCAGGGTCGCAGAATCGGTGGCTACAGGCTTCCTCAGGGTTTTCCTCAGCACCGCCCGCCGTCCCGCTCCGATACGGTGAGCGCCCCCACCTGCCACCTGCCACGAAACACCGCACCACGCATCACACGCGCCGCCACCCGCCCGCCCCACACGCAACGGTCTCACGCAACTCCCTTGAGCCCCAGCGGCTCCACGCACATTAGTGCGCCAGCCGCTGCGGGGCAGCGCATTCTGGGGCCGCCACAACACCAAGGGCTGCCCTCGTCCCTGCCGGCTGCCGCACCGCCTGTGCACCCACGCACCGCCACGCGCACCCACATACCCTGCGCACTGCCTTCCCCGCCCACCACCGATTGCCGCATCCGCGCGGCTGTCTGATACAACACCGTGCTAGGACAGAGGCCCGCGCGTCCCGGCCCCGAGTGCCAAAATAGACGACGGCAGGGCTCGCACCATCCAGCGCCCGAAGCCCGACAATACATGGTAACCGGCGCCCTTTTCCACCTCGGCCCCTCCCACTGCCGCCCCACCCCGCCCCGCGGTCGCCGCCCAGCGCACCTCTGCGTGCCCGCCGCGCATGCCCACCATGGCACCGCGTCCGTATTGCACACCCTCCCCCCTCCGCCGCACTGTCCCTCCCCCTGCTACCCACCACGCGCCCAAACCTCTCCCCCTGGCCCCACCTGGGCCACCCGGTAGAAGAAGGAGGGGTTGTGGAAGCCCGCCACTGCCGCCACCTGCTTGTCGGGGTCGCGGCGCACCTCCACGCTGGGGCTGCGGGCGGGGGGGGGGACAAGGGGGCGCGGGGACAGCGGCTGAAGAAGCTGAGGGGGTGAGGACTGAGGAGGCGAGGGCCTGGTATGTCATGGCCAGTCGGGGGCTGTGGGTGCGAGTCGTTTGCCGGCAGGGTGCACGGGGCCGCTGGTTGACATGCAGTGACGTGCCTGGGCGTAGGCGATTGAGGCGCTGGCGGAAAACCAAGACGAGGCGACAGAAGAGACGGCGAACACATCTTCGGCCGGTTCGCCGCGCTCCTCTTTTGCACCTATGAAGGTGCAAAGAGACCACTGCCTTTCACGCGCCAGCGCCACTCACTCACAGCATTGTCAGCACCGCGTGAGTGTCTTGCAGGGGTTGGCTGGGGCAAGCCCGCCCGCCTACCCACACCCCGCCCTGGATCCTCCCCTGGCCCCCCGCCCCATCCGCCCAATCCGCAGCGCCCAACATCAAGCTCCAATCCCTGCGACCGCCACTCACAAGGATTCGCCCGCGGGTGTGAACATCATGCGGCCGTAGGTGTAGGCGCCCATCGCCAGCGCGCCAGTCCCCAGGAGGGCCAGGATTCCCACCTGAGTGGATTTTAGGGCGACGCATGGGGAGTGACAGACGGAGTTTTAACAAGACAAGCTGACCCAGGACCTCAAACGAGTGGGGCGTTTGCGAGGCGTATGCTGGGGATGGACACAGAACCGCCGCGCTGCGGCCACGGGAGAACCGGAGAAATGCCGGGTCGCAGGCTGAAACAATGGGAGGCGGCTGGGGTTCCCAAGCGCACGGGGTACAGGGTACAGGGTGCGCGCATTGTTGGCGTTTTGGGCCGGGGCTGCATGAGCGTGCGCGACAGACCCGAGGGTCATTTCAGGCGGGCCGCAGCCGCCACGCGATTAGATCATACGGACATCGGCAATGATGTAGGTATGCGCAGGAGGAACCTCAGTGAGAGCCAGCGCAGGACTGTGCGCAAGTTTGTGTTGAGCGCAATCTCGGAGGTTGGCGGTCGCGAGCCGCTATCTTTTTCGACCGACAAGATTGCCGTTGAGGCGCTCGCAATCGAGCGCAAGCGGTCATGCGATTGCTCCGTCAGGCCGATCTCTCTGGCCCCGCGTCCCGTTGCGCCCGCGGACCCGCTCCCCGCGTCGCGCACCCACCTCCGGCACATCTCGCAGCGCCATCCACAGCTTTGCCATCGTCCACAGCCGGCGGCCAGAGCCAAGCGGCAGATCGGTCGGCATAGTCGGCGTCTAGACGGGGGTGTATCAAAGGTGCACCCGGTTCGGGACAGCGCCTGTGGTCGAGGCAGTGTTTAAATGTGAAGGTATTCCGCTGCGAATGAAAGCGTCTTGTGGGTGAATGCGCCGACCAAGTGAAAGGATAGAGCTTCGCACGAAAAGACCCTCGTGATGACGAAACGGAACTTGCAGAACTTGCTGACTAGGCTCAAGCGAAGAAAACCAGATTCCAGCCTCGCGTCAACAGCGGAAACAGCGCTCTTTTGAAATGGGCATCGCTGGTCTTGTTTACAGCATCACCGCGCCGCGCGCCGAGCAGCCCCAAGGGCCGCAGCCCCAGGCAAAGCCCCAGGCGGCAAACGCCGCGCGCCGCATGGCGGATGCCGTGTCCCGTGGCCCACCTTCTCATACGATTACACCTTCACACGCTGCGATGAAAGCGTGGCGCAGGGCCGGTGCCGCCGCCGTCGGTGCCGCCACGAAGGCGTGACCCGTCATTTATTTGTAATTTATTTCGCCAAGCCAGGACATGGCCTGCTGCCCCTTTGGCCACGGCGCGGGCACGCAGGGGCTGCAAATTGCTGCAGCTAGCAACAGGTCCCCGCCCCGGCCTCCCAGGCCTGGCTTCGAGCCGATCACCGCCTGGAAGTCGCTCCTCATATCTGGCTTCATCTCCCGCACCATGCTGTGGCTGCGTGGCCAAAGGAGGGGAATTTGCGTGAGGCGGCAGCCTTTGCTAAGGGCAGCGTGGATGCTTGCGTGTCGGCAGACCGCGTCGTGGCCCTTTCTGTCCTTCCATGCTGTGACAGAAAATCAAGAGAACCAGAAACGGGGAAGGCAGCCTCTACGGACATACACACCCGAGGGTGCGATGTTTCCAGCAGGGCGCCGAGCACAAGGCATGGCGGGGGAGGTATACGAGCAGACGAGCCCTCCCGGTGTGTCACCAGAACAGTTACCTGACTACAAGGAGAGGGTGCGAGGACAGTAAAAAAAGAACCAGAAACGGGGAAGGCAGCCTCTACCGACATACACACCCGAGGGTGTGATGTTTCCAGCAGGGCGCCGAGTACAGGGTATGGCGGGCGAGGTATACCGTACGAGCAGACGGGCCCTCCCGGTGTGGTACCAGAATAGTTACCTGACGATAAGTAGAGGGTCCGGCAAGCGGTCGACGAAGGGGCCAGTCCATCGGCGGCCAGCGGTTATCATTCGCGGGTCGCCCAGCCCGCACCCCCGAATCGCCGATCGGCGTAATACAGACCTGGAATGGACGACAGAAACACGGAGTCAGAAACCGTCTGCGCTCGAAGCAGTCGCGGGCATGTGGACAATGTTGGCGCGCAGAAGCAGGCCAGAGCATTCCCCTCCCCGTAGGTGGCTGCCGATGGACTGGCAGGAAAGAGAGGGGGCAGGCTGCCCGGGCGAGGTGGCGGGGCCCGGGTACGGCAGCGGGTCCTACGTGCACGGGCTCGGGGAAAGGGGAAACGGTGCAAGGGAACCAGGCGACGGCGATATAGCCAAGGGCCCAAGGGGGACAGGCGGCGGTCTGGAGGGCAGATCCCCACCGCCTGTATGGGCGCGTGAGGAACAGCGGCCAGTGCATGCAGACAGGCAGAGAGGCAGGGATGCAGAGGCATGGATGCGGAGGGACGGCGTGAAGCAAAGGCAGGAGTCACACAGGGGACAGCCGTGGCGGGCGACAGTAGTTTGATTTTCGCACAGTTTTCTTAAGAGTAGTTGCACAGCAGCACTGCTGGATCCCGAGACATATTGACCCCAAGCGAAGTTGCGCCCGTCCCGTACTTTGCTTGACGGGTCCCGCGATGCACGGGTCTCGCGATGTCCCGCCGAGACACGCCGCGTCTGCCTGCCACCACACCTGCCACGTCTACCCATTAGCCCGTCCGCTGCAAAATGTATCATATTCGTGTGACAAGTAATGTCCAGCTGTTGCAAAGGGCGGCATTTATCATGAAACAACGGAGTGTAGTCTAGTCTCCTGAGGCACGGACCCCCGGGCCAGTCGCTGGGTGTGATGCCCTGGTCCTCCCCCTTTGCAATTCCTCATTAGACGCATACAAGCTGACCTACTGGCCCGGGAACATGTAAAATGGGCGAGTCTGTCCTTCTGGAAGAAGAAACTGTCGGCAGTCATCGTTGCAATGCATAGCCATATTAGCAATGCGTATTAACAGAAGTAAGTAACGCAGCGCGGCTGGGTCAGGTCAGTGAACCGCTGTGCAAGCCCCATTCAGCAAACCCTCTATGTATCCTGCAGCTTGCTATTACATGCATCTGTAAGGACGAAAATAGGCGCCAAAACAGAAGTCTTCGTAAGTGCTGTACCGAAACCACGCCCTTGTTTGCCCTTACAGTGCAGTTGAAGTTTAGAGCTTGAGGGTCGAGAAGGGGCCCACGACAAGCCCATATGGGCAGGCCCGACCCTGACTCGGGGCCAACCGCGCTCAGCGAGCGCGGGGCCCGCGACCTGTTGAACCACTGCGTTGAATTCTTGCAGTATTTGGGATACTATCAGACTGTGCGTGCGTTACTTGACGAGAGGGCCAGCAAGCGTTCGCAGCTTAACAACTCACTGCTTCCTGCGAGGACGCGCACAAAGGATGTCAGGGAGCGACTGCGTGTGGAAATGGTGCGCATGCATCTGCTTCATTGTCCGCGCCTAAGCGACATGCGAATGGGGTGCGCGCCATGTCTTTGCCCTTTGCAGCTCCGCAAGTTCGACGAGGGGCGCAGGGATGACTTTTTTACTTTATGGCAGCAGTACGTTCCGGCGTCGATGCTGGGGCTTGACTTTGCGACACAAAAGGTGCGGCGGGGGTTACGTGCCAGACGGCATGATGCGTGGGACTGATGGACTGGCCTGAAGCACCTCGCATGCACCCTGCTGGTAAAATAGGGAGAGCGGGCCATGTCGGGAGGCCGCTGACGAATTTGAGTACCCCTGCCGTGCCGGCTCTTACACGCCCACGGGCCCGCCCTTACCCCCGCCGCCCCTCTACAACGCCAGTGGCCCACGGGCACCGGCCGCGCAACGATGCCATAGCGAGGCTCTTTCAATGTCTGGCTAACTTGCAATCCACCCTGGCACTCACACCATGTGCTCCCCATGCTCGCTTCCGTTCTCGCACCGCCGCTCCCCCTCCGCTTCGCCCGTCCCCACAGCTGGAGTTTTACCTGCAGGTGTGTGCACTGGGGCGGGGCGAGGTGGAGTGGTTGCCAAAGGCAGGGGCGCAGGGCTTATATACCGCCGGTGTCGTGCCGAAAAGAAGGCACTTCCAGGGGGATGGGGGATAGCGGATGTGGAGGAGTGCACGCGATGCCGCTGCCAGCTGGTTCAGGGCTGCGCGGTGAGGGCAGCCCAGGTGGCGTTCCACGCGCGAGCGGACGGGGAGGGCGGGCTGGGGGCGCGGTGCCGAGCATAGCACTTCTGGCAGGCTGGGGGCTGGGGGCGGGGCCGCTGCGCCCTTGCGAAGGCAATGTCCAGGACGGGAGCGTCGGCTTGGGGGCGCGGTATGCAGACCGCCGTAGTTCTCCCACAATCCTGCGAGTCACCGGTCCTCGTTGCCATTAGACATTGACGCATATGCCGGTGTTGCCCTTATGATGAGCTCCAACTTTCACCCCAGGTCTACTTTGCCATCTACCCGGCGCTCCCCTCCTCGTCCGTGCTGGTGGCCATCCCTGGAACCACCGTGTTTGGATCCACCGGCGGGCCGCTGGGTTTCGGAGCGCCGGTGGCAGCGCTCCCTCCGGCGCCAAGCCCCAGCCCCGGTCCCTCGCCCACCCTCGGCGGCACAGCCGCTGGTGGCGGCGGCGGTACCAGCGGCGGCGGCTCTGGCCCAGGCGATGGCGGTGGCGGCGGCGGTGGGGGGACGCACGGGCAGGGCCACTCGCCCGCGTCCTCAATGTCAGCCTCCCGGTCTCCCTCCCCCTCCCGTCGCCGCCCGCCCGCGCACCCGCCAGCGCACCCACACGGCGCGGTGCTGTCGCACGCGGGGGCCGTGCACTCCCACGCGCACTTGCACGGCCACGGCCACGGCCACGGCTCACCGGCCGCCAGCTCATCTCGCCACGAGCTGGGCGTGCGAATGAAGGTGGGAAGGAAAGCAGAGGTGCAGAACAGGATCGCACCAACCGATACACGCGGAACGCACACGGCACGGCACGGCAGCAAGTCCATGGCGCCCGCCTTTGGAGCCCATCCCCACACTTTGCTCGTTCTCCATGGCTCCGCAGGTGTTCAAGTCCTACCTGGAGGGTCGGGGCGCGAGCCTGGCGCAGACCACCGAGTTCCTGCCGTACTATGCCCTGCCGTACGTGCCGCAGGTAGGGGGCGCGAGGCAATGGCGGGGCTACTGATAGGCCGGCTACCGTATCCATCGACCCACGCCCGGGCTTCCTAACTGTCAATTCCTGGTGCTGGATCGGTTCTGGCTTTCTTCGTCACCACTCTCCCGCCCACCGTGATTTGCGCGCCAGCTCACTTGCCCTTCCCTCCGTGTCTGTGCCCCCGACCAGCCCGAGCACCACCCCTGCTTCGAGGGGCTGTTTGCGGCTCGCTGGGCAGAGACGCAGCGGCTTGCCTTGCGGGCCTTCCTGGAGGACATCGCCGTACGCGAGGCAGCTGCCGTACCGCTGTTGTACACATTGTACGAGCAGCATCTTGATGCGACAGGTGGGTGCACCGGGCATGGCATGGCATGAGTATCGCTGTTGGATGACGGCTGCTTCGCCTCAAGCAGTTGCAGCTGCAGGGCGCTGCACGCGAAACATCTGATTCAGGAAAAAAGGCGCAACATAGACCGGTTCCACTGCGCAGGTTCGCTGCAGGGCTATTGAAAGCCCTTGAGGCCGTGCAGTTGCTCTTCAGTCTTTCCCTTTTGCGCCATTTCCTCACCACGGTTCAAGCCCCATCGCGCTTGTGAACAAATCGCGCCTGCGCCACGCCCTGCTGTGCCGCCCACAGACGGCGTGCCGCGCCTCTCACCGCGCGCCCGCGCCCTCCGCGCGGCGCAGCGATCTCAGCAGCGTGCCTCGCAGCAGGGCCAGGCGCAGGGCAACCCCAGCCCCGGGAGCCAGCAGCACCAGCCGCATCACCACCCGAGGGAGCAGGCGGGCTCCCAGTCGCTGCAGGCGTCACACCTGAGCCACCTGCAGCAGCAGCTGCCTCCGCCGGCGCCAGGGTTGCAACACTCCAGCTCCATGCCGCCGCACCACCACTCGCGCACCCTCCCCCAACAGCAACAGCAGGGACAGGGGCGGGCGCCCGCGGGCCTGGTGCACCAGTTGTCGGGCGGGCGGGAGCGCTTCCGGAGCAATGCTGGGAGCGGAGGCGGCGCTAGTGGCGGCGGCGCTGCGGCGACCTCTGGCAGCGGCGGCCGAACGCTGTTGCCGTCAGCGTCCTCCAACTCTCGCCATTCTGGGTTGGCCCAAGGTCCAGGTCCGGGGCCCGCGCCTCCCAGCGGCGGCCTCCGGGCTGCCGGCAACTCGGAAAGGAGCCCGCACGGGCAGTACGACAGTCGTGACAATGAGTACGGCGGCGAATACGGCAGGGATGACCCGGAAGATGAGGCGGCGGAGGCGGAGGAGATGGCGGAGGCGCTCAGGTTGGGAGTGGGGGTGGGAGTGGGAGGGGAGGAATGCCCGCCCGCAGGTCACCTGCGGTCGCTGGCGGGATCGGCCTGGGGGAGCCGCAGATGGCGACGACGGCCCGTTCCGCTCCAAGACGTCACGAAGCCTTCACCTCTTGCTTTACGTTTTGCCTGTGGTTAAGGCATCGTTCGCATCTGAAACAAGGGTCTCATCCGCCTGGTAGTATGATCTGAAACAACTGCTTGCTTTATTGTATGTCCCTGCCCCACAGAAGTCCCTGCGACAACGCGGACGCACAATGCCTCTACGGCCGCGATTCAGCTGCCTTCGACGGCCAAGGCCCTGCCGCTGCCGCCGGTGCCAGCGCCGGCGCGTACGTGCCCTCCGGCCAGGAGCTGACGCTGCGCCAGCGACGCCTGGGGAATGGCCCCGCCTCGGGCGGCAACTCGCTGGCTCTGTCGCTGGGGGCGCTGGGCATGAGCGAGTCCGCGGTGCTGCGGGACAGTGTGGTGCTGCTGGACGGAGACGAGGAAGGGGACGGGGAAGGGGCCGACGAGGATCATGCGGACGATGCTGGCGGCGATTTAGGGGAAGGCGAGGATGGAGGTTCCGCCGACGACGGCGCAGGCGGGAGCCTTGGCGAGGGTGACGGCGACGGCGGCTTTGGCGAGGGCGAGGGCAAGGGCAGCTTCGGCGAGGGCGATAGTGGCTTTGGTGAGGGCGAGGGCGGCTTTGGCGAGGGCGAAGTCGAGGTCGGCACGAGTGGCGCATGGGTTCCCCTTGATTACGCCACCGTGAAGCGGGACCTGCAGGTACGCCCGGGTTGGGTTGGGGCTGAGAAGGTAGAAAGCAGGTCGCAACGCGTGACACCGCATCTGGGTCGGTTACGCCGATGGGCGGCCTACGACCCAGCCCCGGCACTTGCCGCATACGCTGCATCGCCACCTTGCGTTACCGCACTTTCAGGAGTGTTCGGCTTGGACGAGCGCAGGCCTCTCCAATCTCCAGCCCCTCCCTGTCCCTATTTCCGCCACGCCCGCAGGGACGCGACCCCGGCCTCGCAGCGCGCCTGCTGCAGGCTCTGCGGTGGCGCCTGCTCCGCAGCACCCCCGGCCGCCAGCGTACGGCGCTGCTGGCGTCCTGGGCGGAGGCGGACCTGCTGGGGGCAGGGCCTCAGTCTGCCGCCGATGCACAGCAGCTTGCAGCAGCGCTGGAGGAGGCCGAGGCGACGGCTGCGCCGCAGGTGACCGCGGCCGCGACTGCTCCGCCGCTGCCGCCGACGCGTCGGGCCTCTGGCAACGTCACTTTCGCAGACCCACCCGTCACGCGCCCCGTCACCGCCGCAACGCCGCCGCTGTTGTCGGCGCAGCATCCGCAGCGCAGGAGCGCTCTTTCCGGCGCAGCCTCTGCTTCCGCGTCCGCCTCCGCCTCCTCGGCGGCTGCGCCGTCGTTGCTGGCAACGCTGGCGAGCTGCGGCGACCCGCGGGTCGAAGAGGAGGTGGCGCGGCTGGCATGCGCCATTGCATGTGAGCGCCTGGGTCGGAGCTACCTCCTCAGCCTGGCGGCCCCCGGCGGCGGACCCGGCGGCGCGGTGGCGGCGCTGTGGCGGCTGCTGCTTCGGCTGGTCCGCACCATGCGCGGCACCGCCGTCGGTGGCGGCGGCAGGACGTCGCTGGCGGAGGCGGCCGACTCGCCTTCGCCGCCGCGGCCGCCGCCGCTACCGCCGCTGCCGACGGCGGGCCTGTACGCCCTGATGGGCCTGCAGAAGCTGAGCGTGCGGCGGGGCGCTCAGAGCGGGCTTATCGGGCTGGGCGCGGTGGGCTGGCTGGTCTGGTTCCTGCAGGTGAGGCGGTCGGCACGGCGTACGAGTGGGCTGTTGCCGTTGATGGGGCTGGTTAGTCTTGGCCAGCAAACCGCTGCATCGCTGAGGCATCGCCACGGAGGGTTTTCACGACTGCACGCCAGCGTGTGGCTGCCCGCATCCGTGGACACGCGGGCGTGGCGGCTTGCCCCTGAGCCCGTCCCGCGCACAGCGCAACTGCCGGTAGCGTAAGCAGCGCCCCGTTGATTCGCGTTCATTACCTTTCCACAGCCCGCCTCGCACGTGCTGACAACGCCGGCCGCGGTGTACTGTGCAGGACGTGGATATCTTGTACGACCCCATGACCATCGAGTACGGCACCGCGCTGCTGCTCAACCTCGTGCTCCGCTCCGCCGGCCGTGCCGACGCCGCCCCGCCGGCAGTGGGCGTGCCGCTGCTGAGGCTGTGCGAGGGGCTGCTGCAGCGGCCCAGGCTGGACGAACAGGTAGGGCGCGTGCAACCCATGGGTTTTCGACCAGTTCCACGACGTTAAAGGGCATCTCCAGGGAAGCGAGCTCGGGCAGAAGTTGTATTCGGGATGCCTGAGGCCCGGCGTGTCGCGCAGCTCAGGGGTTGGGACATGGCTCATCGCACTGACCGGCCGGTCGCCGGCGGTCGGACCCGCAACCGCAGCCGTAACCCCAGCCGCCTACTTACCAGCCTATGAACCGCCTTACCGTCAACCGACCAGCCAACGGCCTTCCCGCCCCAACCGCACGCTGCAGGTCCGTACCTACCTGGCGGGCATCCTGTTCAGCGCCTTCCGGCAGCCCGCCATTCGCGACGCGGCGCTGTCCCGGGGCACGGGCGACCTGCTGGAGGGGCTCACGGCGGGATCCGGCTCGGGGGCCGCGGCGGCGGACCGGGCGTTCGAGGAGCAGGTGGGCGGGCGGCGGCGGAGGAGGCCCGCGGTGGCCCCGCTTCGGGTCCCCCTTTACTAGCCGTGCATGCCGTCCCCGTACAATGAGAGAGTGACCGCCTTGAGCGAGTACGGTACACCGAACAGCCTTCGCACATCTTCACATCGTGCGGCCTGTCTGTGCCCGTGCGCCTCTGTTCCTCTCTGTGAGCTCGTGCCCCTGATCCACTGAGGGAGGCTTGGTTGGTGCCCAATCGCCGACCCAGGTCCAGCAGATCCTGCGTCAGCTGTACATGCCAGACGAAGAGCTGGAGCCGGGGCCGGATCCGGACGCCAGCGCCGCAGATGACGATCTCGACCCGGATCTGGATCCGCAACCCGAAGAGGGCGCGGAAGAGCCCGCAGACCCGTACGCGGACATGGAGGTGGCTCCCGAGGCCCCTGAGGCGCAGCCAGGTGGGGTCCACATGCATTTTGGGCGCCGCCCGGTGCGGTCCGCGATCTCTTCCCACTTGGCTAGGTTGAGCAACGGTGTATGGGTTTGCTGAAGAGGATGTCAGAAGAGGCACTCGTCGTGAAGTCTCTCTAACTCATCAACGGCTCTTATTGACCCTGGCAGACCAACCGATTGGCGAGGCACTGCTATGCGGCGGCGGCTACCTTGCGGAGGCGGCGGAGGCGCGGCAGCACCTGGCGGCGGTACGGCGATCGCTGGCGGCGGACAAGCTGGCGGCGGCAGCCGCAATGGCAGCGGCGGCGACGGCGCACGTCAGGCCGTCGACGGCGGCGGCCCCACCGACGTGGCTGCCGCTCCGTGCCAGCGTGCGGCGGAGTCGGGCCGCGCTGCCCCGGCCTCTTACGGCGCCAGGCGAGGTCACTCTGTCAAGGACGGAAGCGGCGGAGGTGATGGCGGCGGAGGGGCGGGCCGCAGACCCCGAGGACGAACCGCATGACGCGGCCCAGACGCAAGATGTCGATCCGGAAGGGGAGCCGGAGGCGGAAGGACAGCCCGAGGCGGAAGGAGGCCCGGAGGAAGAGGAGTCGGGAGGGGAGTTAGAAGGGGAGGAGCATGGCAAGGTTCAGTCAGAACTGGAGGCGGAGGCTCAGCAGGGGCGTGAACCGAGTCCAGGGTCCGCGTCTGGGCCGGACGAACAACAAGAAGAGGCGGAGGGGCCCGACGGGAGCCTCGCAGAGCCGGAGCCGACGCCGCGGAACCGGAGCACGAGCCCTTTGTTGGCGACGGGCCGCGTCGCAGCCAATGCCGCAATGACGGCGTCGAGCGGTGGATCTCCCGGCGGCAGCCCCGCCCTCTCAAGACCGCAGACTGCGCCGCCACGCGACACCTCCGACGGCTCCGGCCCCAGCGCCGCAGCTGCCTCGGCGCGACCGCCCCGGATCTCTGCGTCGGCGCTCGCCGGCGCCTCCCTCACGGCCAGCATCACGAGCTCCAGTCTGGTGGCGGCGGCGGCGGCCCTGCGGGCGGAGCGGATGAGCGGCTGCGCTTCGGCATCCGCCTCCGCCACTGCGCTCAGCCGCAGGCGCGACAGCGGAGTCATTGCTGCCGGGGCGGGTTCCCCCGGCGTCTCCCTGGGGGGTGGTGTCTCGGAGGCGGTCGGTGCCTCGGCGTCCTCCCGTCTGCGGGATGGCGCCTCCCCAAGGTCGGAAGGCATCGGCGCGAAGGGTGGTGTCGGCGTCGGCGGCACCGAACGCAGGGTTCCGCCGCAGGCTTCACCGACAGGGGAGTCTGTCTCGCCTATCATTTCACCCCGGGCCGGCGCAAGAGCTCGGATGTCAGCAACGCCGCCGCCGCAGCAGCCAGCGCAACAGCTGCCAGGGTCTCCGCCGGGGCAGCAAACATCCGCTCACTCATGGGGCCAAGCGTCGTCGCCGCCGCCGCCGCCGCAGGATGAGCAGCCGCCCTCGCCGCCGCCACAGCTCCCGCAGGAGCGCCCACCTTCGGAACCAGCCAGGAAGAGAGCCTCCGCTGCCGGCGACGCTGCATCGTCCTCTCCAACCTCGGCGGCGCTTATAGCGCCCTCCTCAGAAGGCGCCGTGCCGGCAGCGCCTCCGCCGCCCACGTTGCGGCGGACGACTTCGGGGGGCTTGGTGGCGACGCCACTCGGGACTGCGGCCTCCGGGCTTGGACTGCACACGCCGGCGGGGCCTGGGAGCCGGCCTGCGAGCGGCGCCGGCGCAGCTTTGAGCGCGGTTGGTGGTCGGCCTCCGTCACCAGCGCTGCCGCCGGTGCGCGGGGCGGAGCCGCCAGCTGCTGGCGATACGGAGACTGGGGGTCACCCAGCGCCGCACCCGCCACGTAGCAGCAGCGGCGGTGGAGGACTCAGCCCTGTTTCGGCGGGCCCGGAGCTCCATGCGGCACCCTTGATGCCTCCATCGAGGCGGCTGAGCAGTGGCGGCGGCAGCGGGCGCTTTGAGGGGCGTATCGCCGCGCTCGCCGACGCGGCGGCGGCGGCGGCCGGGCCCGGGCAGGAACCGTATGCCAACGGCCCCTCGCCTCCCTTGCCTCCACCGCCGCCCCGGGTTCGCTCGCGGCCGCCATCGCCCGCGCCGCCAAGCGGCGACCGGGACCGCAGCCATTCCAACCACCGGCACCAACACCAGAACTCGCCACCGCTGGAGACATCCGCCGCCGACTCAGCCGCATCGGCCGAGTTCGTGACAGCCACCTCCACGGCGGCAGCGACCTCCTCTCATCCGTCCCACTCGTCGCAGCCACCCGCGGTGCTGGCGGCGGCGTTGGTGGCGGCGCCCGGTGTGGCGCGGCGACACCCCAGCTCGTCCGACGGCCAAGCGCACCCAAGCCATCCGCCTCTTCCGCGACCCAGCGCGCAGTCGCAGGCGTCCCATGGGCTATCTAGGCAGAGGTTGGGGCACGCGGCCGCTGGCTCGGCTGCTGGCTCCGCGCCGGCCCCGGCCCCCGCCCCGCGGCACACGATTGGAAGCGGGGCTGTGCCCGGGGCGGGGGCAGAGAGGCCCGGACGGCCCGGCGCTGCGTCGCCGTCGCGGACAAACGATAACGAGCGGCCGCGGTCAATACCCCGCCCACCGGCCGCTGGAGGCGGCGTAGGGGACGCAGCTGGCGATCCGTCGCCTGCTGCGGCGGCCGCAGGAGCGCCTG
Source organism: Gonium pectorale (assembly GCA_001584585.1). NCBI lineage: Eukaryota > Viridiplantae > Chlorophyta > Chlorophyceae > Chlamydomonadales > Volvocaceae > Gonium > Gonium pectorale. The sequence goes on along the minus strand of LSYV01000109.1, from coordinate 29,912 downwards.
GGCCGGGGCCGCCCGCCCGGGCCACTCCGTCACCCGCCAGGCAGCGCGCGCGCATGGCGCCGCCAGTGGCGTCCCCGTCGCTGCTGACGCCTTCTGTCGCAGGGCCGACGGCGGCAAGTGGCGGCGCCGCAGCGGCGGGCGGCCGTAAGCCTTCGCCGGCGCGGTGGCAGCGCTGAGTACGAAGTACTCATGGATGTTGAAAAGTGCTCATGGGTGTGTGTTGAAAAGGAACAACGCATACGACGAGCGTAAGCGCGAAAGTGATGATGTCGTTGTAGGACCCAGTTCCCGAGGTAGTAGAGGGGTGATGTCCCTGCATGTCAGTTCGGGTGTGTGTGTGCATTACTGTATGTTGTTGGCTGCCCTACGACTAAGAGCGTTGATTGGTGCGGGGTGCCGCGTTCCGGCCTGGCGCTGCGTAGGGCAGGCGCAGCTGTATTCGGCCACGTCATTCATGTGTGCCGGGGCCGCGTGCGGCGTCGCGTGGCGGCCGCTGAGAGTACGTGCGTGAGGAGAGGCGAAGTCTTGTCGTCAAGCGGTTCCTTGTGGCAATTTGCTTGTCCTCGGGAGGCACAGGCAGACCGGGTGGCAGGCGCACATGTGCACCCACCGGCTGGTGATGAAGAATGACACCACCTGCATTGCGCGGTGTGCTTGGGAAGCGCTGCTGCCGTTGCCGTCCGCTAGTCCCTGTCCCTGCTTCACCGGGTTACTCCTCCAACCGGTGAGGGCCTTTTAGGCTTCGTACACGAACCTACAACGCTACACCAGATCCTGCAAATGCTGCATCAGACCTTGTAGGCAACTTGCATTGTGGACACAACGCTTGCTTTCGTGACGGGAGTCCGCTTGCAAGCGAGTACCTAGTGTGCGGCGGTGGGCGAACACGCTTCAATTGCATGCCATACTTTGGAGCCACTGCTCGGGCGTTGCGAACTATGGGCCGTTTGAACTCAGTCACGGGGTGGGGGGGGGACGGCACCCACGCTGTGATCTGTACCGTTATGCAATGCCGCGCCTTACAGTGTTGCACCGGCGGACAGCAGCATCTTGTCTGGCGAGCACCGTGTTACAGCGAGCTCCTGTTACAAGAAGCCAGCTAGCCAGGTCACGTACCTGACAACGGCGTGCCCCTTAGTGGGTTTGGATAGCTG
>LSYV01000109.1:4638-28052 GCA_001584585.1 Gonium pectorale | reverse complement strand
AGCACTGACCTTGTCCACCCGCGATTCCGGTATATCCTGCGCGCCACAAACACAAGCGATGGCAGCAGCCGCTCCGCCATGCCCTCTCTCCGCCGCTTTGGACTGCCAAAATACGAGCCATCTCCGGCAGTTTTTGCGCTCCTCAGCACGTTCATACGACCGGCACTTAGCACCTTCCAGCGGCCTATATGATTGGCCAGCCGCGCAGACCGCTTTCGAACGCCACTCTGAACGCGCCCACTGCTCTCCTCTCGTCACGCCAGGTGTGCACGCGCGCACCCTCACACACCGACCGCAGAGGCCCTCGCATGGTCCCCAAGCGCGAAGGGGATGCGGGATCGCATGAATGCAGCAATGGGGACCATGCTTATGCCCCTGTGACGGCGCGCTAGTAGTACCTGCGCTCGTCATCGCCGTTCGTACCCGGCTTCACAGCCGTCCCGCGTACCAAGGCTTCAAGTGCTGTCCAATTGTCTCATGGCTTTTGCTATCAGCCTCCACCACCGCCAGAGCAACTGTGCGCACCCCGGTCCCTCGGCTACTGTTGCACACCGCCCCCCACCTGACGCCATGCTTTCTTACAGAAGCCGCGCCGCCCGCAGCGATGGACTGCGCCCAGCGCACTTAGCCAAGGTAGCCTGCGCCCCGGCGTGAGATACAGCCCCGCAGCGGTGTGCTGCGAACGTGTCCGTGTGCCCCCGTCGCCGGTTACCAGCGCGGCCATCGGGGCCACACCAGCTGTCCTCTAGGCGGCCCCGGGCGTTCAACCCAAGGCAGCGCCCGCCCTGCCACCACCCGTCAGCCCTGCCCCTGGGAGCAGAGGCAAGCCCGCGTGGCTCGCCGCCGCCAGTGGCTCCTGCCCCTCATCCTGCTATTCCAAATGTTCCAGAGCTCCGCATGAGCGCTGAAGCGGCTCCGCCTCAGCGTGCCAGCCCGTATGTACGCCGGCACCGCTCGTGGAGTAGCAAGCGACGCTGGCATCAACCCCCGCCAGAGCAGCGGGCGGTCCACCGCCAGCTCCAGGCTCTCCGCACGCCGGCTGTGGGCAGAGGTAGACTCATTCCCGCCAGGTCGGCTACACTAGCGCTTCACCTCAGTGGCTGGCACCCTTCGGCCGGGAGGGGTCTTAGGCTCCTCGAGGCCCCCTCACCGCCTGGCTTGGGGGACGGGCAGGCAGCTCCCCGGCGCCCCTCAGAGCCCGCCTGGCGCGGGCGCCGCCAGCACGTCTATGAGCTGCTGCACGTCCATGATGTACCAGTCAGCCTGCTCCGCCACGTTCTTCCGTACCACGACACCGCCGTACCTGCAGTACAGAAGCGCAGCACATGAGAACCGCACGGGGGGCACATACATGCACGGGTTGTAGGCGGGAAGGTATGCTAGGAGATAGTGAAAGCAGCCACGGCGCCAAGCGTCCGCATGCCCCTTGCACGTAGGCTACCCCATTCACAACAGAACAACATGCGTTCCGCCGCCGTGTGCCAGCAAGCCGCTGAATGGCGCACCCCGCCCACCCACCCATCCACCCAGCCAGCCAGCCAGCCACCCACCCGACGAACAGGCTGGCGGCACCCTCCAGCCGGGCCTCCAGGTCGGTCGCGCCGTCGCCTACCATCACGACGCTCTCGTACCCGTACTTGTCCTGCAGTACGCAGTACGGCAGTGTCATGCGCTGAGGGACCGGATTTAGAGGGTCTTTTTCGGTACACCTTGGAAACGCCGCCGAAAAAGGAGCCTCGAAACTAGGTTGAACGACCGACCGAACCCCAAATCCCAACTGCCCAATTTACCCAGCCTGCCGCCCACCTTGATGTGCCGGATGGCCGCCGGCTTGCCCCCGCTGCGGCACGTGAACTCGCTCTCATCGAATCCCGCATATGCGCCGTGGGACTACGGGTTGGGCGGGTGGCGGATGCAGCGCGCAATCTGAGAGCACGCAGGTGCTGCTGGCTGCCGAAGGGCCGCACGAGCCAACGCAGACCCTTGTCCTGGATAGGACTAGGTAGCACAGATGTTGGCGGTGGCTGCGCACAAAGCAGGCGCCAAACTCCACCATCCTTTCGGCAGCACAGCCGTGGCACAGCCACGGAGGACGGGGCGCAACCAGGCGCGCCATTCGCCTCATAGCCGCCCACCCAGCTCTGTGTGCAATTGGAGCGCGAGCCGCGCGCCCCAACCAGCCATCGCGCTTTGTACTCTCCAGACAAGGCGCAGGCACTACGCATCAGGCACCAAGCAAAGGAAGCAACAGCAGGCCGCCAACCCCGCCATCCTTCTGGCAGCAACAACTTGCAAAGTCAAGGAGAACGGGGGGCAACGAAGCGCAACCCAGGTCGCCTCAAAGCCGCCGATCCACATCGCCACGCAGGTAAGCCGCGCATCCACCCCTTACTCACATCAAATAAAATGGTGTTGGCGAATACGTGTGACAGCGGGATGCCCAGCGACTCAGCGAGTGGGTGGATGATCTGGCAAGCATGGCAAGGGAAACACCGGGCGACAGGTCCTTGATTGACGGGGAGGGATTTCCACAGCGTGCTAAGCGGGGTCACGACCCCACGCACACGCCGTCACCTGCGTGCCGATACGGCTCGCGTCACAGGCTGCGCCGCCGAGATGGCCAACACAACACGCGCAAAGCAACGTGCGCACGTGGCCCGCTACACGTCACCTCCACGCCGCCCCACGCACAAAGAGAAACACGGCGCGGTCCAGCCGAGTCGCCGTGCCGTAAGTGTTCCCCAAAGCCTTCCAGTGCGTTCCCACATGCGCTTGAACCCCCCACTCAACCACCCCGGCCTGCGGTCCAGAGTGCGCAGGACCACCGGGGGAAGGCCCCGCCAAGGGCATCGCTGGGAACCCCCTTTGCCCCTAAAGTCTCGGGTTTACCTCGCTTCGGGATGGCATGCGCCTCAAGCCTTACCAGTGAGATCGCCTTCCCATCCACTGACATCCACCGACCTCCATAATTCCAGCCCCACATTGCTTCCTACCGATCGCACGCCCGCACCTGGCGAAAGCCGCCGGACACCAGAAACACCTCTTGCCCGCGAGACTTGAGCAGCGAGACAAGCTCCGGGATGCCTGGGCGGGTCAGGATTCCAGGCGTCGATGGGCGGTCGCGGAATGTTCCGGCCGGAGAGGCTGACCCAACTCTGAGGAGCATGGGGGACAGCCAGTGGCCTACTCACACGCACCCCAACACACAAGAGCCACCCGCTGGGTATCCTACCAGTGCGCCGCCGTCGAGACACCACCCTCACCCACCCTTGATCCGGATTACACATTGCCCCAGGTGCCAAGTTCCCAGTGTCATGCACCCCGGGTCCCACAGCCCCCGAGCGAGGAAGTACCCTTGGTGACGCGGTGTGGGTGCTCCCGCAGGAAGCGCTCAACGTCTCCGTGGGTGGGCTTCATGACGCTGAGCCGGGTGCGCAGGGCCTCCTTGAACTCGACGCTGCCACCCATGGCCCTGTGGCGCGGCAAGCGGCAGTGGCGGTTGGGTACTCGGTTGACTTTGGGTGGGTGCAGGGCCGGTTCCTTTGGGCGACCGCGCCGCCAGCACGCTGCCAGTTATATGAAACTTCCCGCGGAGCCCTGCTGCTCTAGGTGGCCACTGTAACGAGCCGACCTGGTCTCCTCGCCGCAGGCGCCCCTCCTGTGTGCGGGCAATGCGCTGCACCTGTACCGCGTATTCCCGCTTGCCACATCCTACTGAGTGCTGCGGAGGTTGCCCTATGCCAAGCTCCCGACTGAATTCCCAAGCACCACGGGTCACCGCCACGGTCGAACCCACTTGGCGGTCAGCGCAGCAACCTGCTCCCCGACGCCAAGGAAAGCCGCCAGCTCATCAATTGACTCGTCCTCGCAGCTGCAAAGTACAGACCGAAGCAGTTTGTGCTCAACAATTACCATCTGAGCTCCTTGTGACCATTCATACACTTACAATGTGCTGTCAACGTCAAAGCACACGGCCTGCAATTGAAAGGGGTAACACGTCTGTGCGGACCATGGCTGTCGGCGCAGTTCTGAAGTTGCACACCTCAGCAGCACGAAGCTTGCGTGCGACATCGGCTGTCAGCTCCATAGTGTTGCTTACTGCGTGGCGAGAAGCAGATGGTGACCAGGAAGACCTTTCACCAGCACTGCTTGGCACACCTGGTTGCGCCGCTGCATGCATTACGGGCTTCCATCGAGTAGCAGTGCTGGAGCGAGCAACGGACCTAGGACCGACGGGAAGATGCGCGTGCGCGCGCAATAGCACGTTGGCGCGCATGGTGCGAAGTTCAGTACCTGCTGATTGGCCAATGCAGAAGCACTCCCTGCTTCGCTTCGCATTAATGGTCGTTGCTGCAACGGTCGTGCAGCACGTTTTTCACGGCACCAGCTTCTTTCACTATAATTATTGAAACTAACGCTTTCGAACTGAACATTTCGGTGGTGGCCGGCAACCGCCCTCCACGGGAAAGGCGTACCGCATAAGATGAAAGAAAAGTAACACTTCGGTTACTTGCGGATGTCATGCAACATGCAGCAGGATCCCTAACCGGTTTCTAGCGAACTTGCCGCCCTCCCACAGTCGCAGTGCCCTTACGTGTGAACAAGTCGGCATTAATATGTCATATAAGCCGCTTAAGGCAGCGCCGCTCAGTAAGGATCGCCGGGCGCCTCAACGTCCGGTGTGAAACAAGGAATGTGCTCGTCGCAGCGTGGCGATAACTGTTTCCAACGGTTAGCGGCCTGTCGGAATCTGATGCGAAGGCGCGCTGCCCATGTGGTTGGGTTGGGCGGTTGCGTCCCAAGCGCTGCCATCCAAATGTCGCTTTGCCCAAATGCTAAAGCTGCAACCCAACCAACCGCCCCTTCAACTCTCAAGCCACAGACACCCAGCACCCTAACCATGTGAACTCCCTACTCTGTGCCCTGCTCTGTGCTGTGGTTATCCCACACATCGTCGTGACTGTCAGCTGCAGCCACTAAGTGCTCGGTAGGAAACTCATGCGTTTAGGTGAGCCTCCGCAGTCACGGCCCACTCCCAAGCCAGAGCTGTGCACAGTTCACAGGATACAGCTATGCCGGCGACCTTCACGACCAGGGGAGATCTCCCCTGTTCACGACCATTCCCTCTACAGTCATTTCATCTACCAGGGGATCTCCCCTGTCACCTACGAAGGCGCGTATGAGGGTGGGCAGGCTGGGCGCGTACCGGTCTAGCAATCGCTCAGCGCTGACAGACCAGTGACAGCACTGACGACACCGCAGAGGACGCCCAACAACTAGCATCCCACCAGGTGATTTCTGTAGTCCTGGTAAGTGGGTCCCACTGGTCAGGTCGTGCGGTGATGGACGTCGTCTCATGCATGGACTGGTCTAGCCCGCTTGTAAGACCCGACCACCCTACTGATGGCGGTAGACGTGGGCTCCCTCTTTCACTTTGTCATGCCACATCAAGTACGTCTCCCCTGAAGTATGTATCAACGGGAACGAACGAAACAAGTGCTGGCGTGCCCGACGCCGCTGTAGTGTTTCCTTTTTGCTGCATTGCAGCCGACAGCAAAGACGTCCCGATTGAGCTCTCATGTACGTATAAGAGTCCCGGGGAAGGGAATGTGTGGTTTGCTTCAGCCCCTTGGACGCGTTTCCTCAGCTTGACAGAGTTCCTCCAGTAGTCTTGCGGCGAAGTGACATTCAACGTGCATGCCAAAAGGGCTAACATGATACACCATCTAGGCCGGGGTGCGGCTCACTGTGGCTCTCCTCTCAGAACGCACGACAACGTAGGGCGTTCCGGCATGGTGGACCTTTGGCTCAAGAAAGAGCGCCTCCGGCGCCGCAGTCCGTAACCAGCTCATACTAAAGTTTGCGATTCCTTTTGCAGCATTGCCGCGTGTGATGAACGTGCGTGGCATCCCAACGGAGTTCTGAAACAAGTGCGCACGTGCGCACGTGCGCCGTAAGAACGCTCTTTCGGCCCGTGGCACTCGCCCAGTGCCACACGAAGACCGCACATCTTCTCCATTGACTAGACGCTAGACGTCCCTTCTGACTCATGTGCACCGGCGCATTCGCAGTCACCGGCACCGCAACTCTAGCGCCACCGACGTTGCCTACCTAGGTCTCACGTGCATCCCAGGCGCGCTACCTGCGCATGTGCGCACCGCGGCCACCTCCAGCCGCCAGGCGCCCGGGCTTTGCCAGGATGTCCCTGCACTTTGGAATGTGCCGCTCCGCAGTCAGCTCAGCGAACTTGCGACCGCAGTGCGGACATTGAACCCTGTAAGGAAAACAGGATACAAACTGTCCTCACCGGGGCTGGGAACTTGGGAGATCGAGTCATGGGGGATCAGTGTCGTGAACCAATCACGGCATGACACGGCAACATATTGACCAGGATAGGTTGCTGCATGTAATGTTTTTACAGCAAAGTAGGATTAGGATAGATGCGATAGCCGCCGGCTTCTCCGCGTGTAGGTTCGGGGGGAGGTTGCATGGCGGAAATGCAGGCAACCAAGGCCGCACGCCGGTGCTGCGAGTCTGGCAATGTGTGCAGGCGGGCTGAGCACAGGTCCGTAAACCCTTCATCATGTGCACACGGGAGGCCGCCCTTACCGGTCATCGGGTGCCGCCGGCGCCGCGCTAAACTTGACGTCCTGTTGTGGGGCGTATACGTGTACAGATGTTAAGGCCGCGGACGGGAGCAGGTGAGGTGCGGCAACGGGTTTAACGAGGTAGGGGTTCCGGGTTCCATCCACGGCTGATCCACGGAAGAGAAAACATGTTGCTTAGATGCGCTTGTGTGAGGCATGAGATAGTTGTGGAGGAAGGTGCCTTGCGAGGTTACGGAGAAATGATACAAGTCCTTGCGCTTGCCGCGGTCGACCCGATCAGCAGGGAGCCGAGCGTGAAAGGCCGGGCACGCCAGCTGCGAGTGGCTGCACATTAACAGTGCCCAACAGTGCAGGAGCGTGCACCATACTACACTGTAACGCCCCACAGGGACGCAACAAGCAGAAGACGTGGTGCCGGTGGGCGGAACGCGCTCAGCACATCAGGGCCCACGCACTCCGTAACCAAATGTTACCAATTACTTCTGCTGTCAGTCTGCTTCGTCGGCAACTCAGCATGCATTGCGCACGCGGAACCCCAGGCCCCGGACAGGCAACGCTGGCAGCCCGTGAAAGCCTTCGCCCCTGCCGCAAACGCACAAGCATTCGCCTAAGACATGAGTATTATCCCCCGAGAGAATACATTCCTACGCACCTTGATGTCTATCCCCTTAGCCTTGGCATCCACGATCTGGCGGTTTGCCGCCATGGCTGCACGCAGCTGTTCCGATTGGGCCTTCCACTTGGGGACCTGCGGGGCCGGAATGTATGCGCCCATCACCATGTCATAGGGTACTTCAGGGACCGAGCACCTTGACTGTGGGCCAGAGCAGCTTGGCAAAGGGGCCTTCCGTTAGGGCGTCTCCAGACAGGGCGACTAGGGGCTTCGGGGTTCCAGAGACACAGTGTCGTTGGATGTGAGGGAAGGAAAAGGCCTGTGAACACGATGCGGAGGTGTTGGCGGTACGGTGCGCGCGGGGGTACGCACTGTACGGAGTTGGGACGCGACAGTCTGAACTGGCCGTTCTCCAGCTCCATATACTCTTCTCTTCTCACCTTCGATCCGGGAAGGGGACGATCGTCCAGCCGGCCGCCCGCCGCTGCTCCGCCCGCCCGCCCTGGCCCTCGGCCGCCCGCCACCGTGCCGGGGCCAGGCCCTGCGGCCTTGACCTCTGACTTGGGCACGCCCTTCTTTACATCGAAGTACTTTTGTGCCTCCGTGCCTGGGGCAAGGATTGTCAGAGGAACAAGGTTGGCGAGGCCGAAGAGGAGGGGCCGCGCAGAGTGAAGGACAGCAAATGGGGCGGAGGGACCACCTTCCCGCATTCGACGGGATACCCTTAGGCAGGTATGCATTACCACCAGCGGAGCCATGACCAAGGCTCCCTCGCTGCGCACCGTATTTGGATGCCCCTCCCGATACCCGTACCCAAAGCGCACACCCGGGCCCCGGGCCTCACCTTCCAGTCGCTTGGCCGCCATGTTGACGGGCTTCCGTTTCGTGGCGAACACCTTCTCGCAGATCTGCGAAGATGTGGGGAGTTAAAGGGAAAGGGGAATGAACAACGACGAGCTGGGCGCCAGCAGCGTATGTTCCGTCCGGCTGCCAAGCAGGTTCTTGCCTCGTTTCGCCCGTTCCCGAAGGTGCCGGCGATCCGATGTGGGGAAGGTACACACGTGCACACAAGCTGACGACACAGTTTTAGGGTGGCGCACATCGATCATGACCTAGCTCGGCGCTGCGAACGCCCCTGCTGCACTTTACGCCTTCCAGTCATTCACTGCGCAGTGGAGCAGGTTCCCCTCACGAGCCCTCCCCCATTCCCTGATCCCTGGAATTCATCAGGTCCCACCAGGCCACGTCCCACACCTGCCTCCCCAGCATGGAGACCAGGCCGCGTAATCCTCTACCCCGGACCGCTCGCCTTCTGCCCGCGGCCCCCTAACCGCACTCATGCATACATGCCCGCTCCCCTCTACGGACTGCTGCATCCGCACGCACCTTTGCGTGCTTGGAGTACGCCTGCTCGTTGAAGTTCCGGCCACAGGTGGGACACGCCACCATTGGGCCCGACGGGATTGCACCCTCGTCCTCTAAGCCCGGAGGCAGGCTGCCCCCGAACATGCCCCCTCCAAACCCGCCACCACCACCGCCACCGCCGAAGCCGCCGCCGCCGAAGCCACCACCGGCGCCCGTATAGGAAGGTTCCCGCGCCGGTGCTGGTGGCGGTGGTGCCGCCCCACGGGGCGGGGCCGCGCGGACTGCAGGCTGCGGCGGCAGTGGCGGGGCCGGCGTCGCTTGTGATGGAGGCTGGCGGCGTGCGGCAAGGCTGGTCGCGGCGGCACCAGCGCCGGCAGCACGGCCGCTGGGCCCTACACTGCCCCCAGAGGGGGGCCGCCCTGAAGCGGCCCCGCCGCCGCCATGACCGTCTCCGTACCCTCTGGCTGGCCCTGCACGGCCATAGCCAGAACCAGCGGCGGCGCCGCCGACGCCGCGTGCATTTACAGCCACTGACGTTGACACCGGCGGCTGCCGTGCGTCGAGGCCGCCGCTGTGGCCGCCCCCGGCGCTACCAGCGCTGACGGCGTAGCCCCTTGCTGTTGATGCAGCAGACGCCGCAGCGGCAGCGCCAGCTGCCGGCCCCGTGGGCGTGGTGCGACCTGAGGGTGGTCGACCAGCCGGCACCGGCGCTGCCCGCCCGACCGAAGCCGACCGACTGGAGCTAGGCTTCGCGCCGTACGATGGGTCTCCGGCGCTGCCGTAGCCCTGGACGGCCGCGTGGGCGGTGCCACGACCGTTGGAGTTTGAGCGTGCTGGGGGAATGGCCCGGGCAGGTGGCTGATGTGCCATGGCTGAAGGGACGTACCCGCCGGCAGAGCCGCCAGCTGCGCAACCGCAGGTGCAAACGGGAATGGTCTGTCCTTAGACCTCCAGGCCAATGTGTCACTACGGGTTTAAGTCATTGATACCGATGTCACCGGCGCCCATGTAACCACGTGCAGGATGGCATTGCGCTCGTTCTAACAACCGCAACTGTGCGCAAAGCCGCACCCATGATTTCAGCGCAGGCTATCAAAGGCCATGGCGCGAGCCGACCACGCCCTTCACCCTTCTGCAAAGCTTCCCTACGGTCATCCCACGTGATTGCCCCAACATCTCTGCACCTGCTGCGGAACGGCCGTTTGCGGAGGGGATGCGGCTTATAAGGCGCGCAGTGGACGCGTCCTTGAGCCGTTGCAGGCCCGCCAGCTTGCTGCTCACCCCGCCGCCACCGCCAGCAGCCGCAACTGTTCCAGTGACGGACGCCTCTGGAGAGGGGCGGGGTATGCCGCCGGAGGGACGGCCACCGGCAAGCCCAACGCCGCCACCGCCAGCGTGGAGCGCAGCCGCCGACGAAGGATGATACCGGGATGGATCCATGTCCATGCCGTCACCTGTGAGGGGCCAATCGGGTTGCTGCGTGTTTGCTTCGGAAACGCCTGGGTATCAGGCAGCATGCTTCGAGTGTCGTGCTGGAAGGCGCGGGCATGGCTATGGGGCTTGATCAGGCTACTGCTTCCTGCATTTCATGTAGCGCACACAAGCAGCGCCGTGCTGCGCGAGATGCAATAGAGCCCTTTCAGTAAACGCAGTGTGTTGAAAAGGAAAAACGCATACGATGAGCGTAAGCGCGTAAATGATGGTGTCGCAGTGTGTACATCCTGTGGGCGCGTCCCGTGCAAATCACTACCAGATCATACCGCCGGGAACGTCTCATCCTCATAGCATTCGATAAGCGGCTACAGTGAGTCCATTCATTCCGACACGCACCAGATGGATTAGACAGGGGTGATGCCCGGCGTCCGAACCGCGGCTGGTGTGCCCCGGCGCCCGAATCAGCACTATGAGTCGTGGGGTAGCCCCCATAGGATGCAGTGGACTCCTCCCCAGTTAGACTGCGAACCGTGCCAGCGCGACGGCCTGTGATGGGACGCGGGCGTAGGAGCGGGCCGCGGGGGTGGGCCCTTGGTCACGATCGATAATCAGGTACTACCGCTGCTTCAGAGCTCATAGATCAACATGCCCAGCAGGGTCTTTTCAACCGGTGTCAAGACAAAGGGCCGAAACACTCCTAATTCCTCACCTGACGAAATCATCTGTGCCGGAGAAGCAATACCGTTGCCAGAGTAATAGCCCTGGCCCTGCATGCGCCGAGAGCGAAAGCGCTGAGAGCCGCGGGTGCCTCCGACGTCGAAGCGTCGCATGCCCACCCACCGCATAATTGTGCTCCATGTGCTATTGTGCTGCCAGCGCTGAAGGGATATTGAAAGCTGGGTAGGGAGTTGGGGCAATACGAAAGCCAGTTCAAATATCAGTGTACCCAAGGTAGTACGCGAGGTATGCACATGGTGAAGTTTTCGTTGGAAGAAACGAAAGACAATGAAGCGACAGCGTATCATATCCTTTCATGTCGGGCCGTAAACAATTGATGTTGTGCTCAGATGTGTAAAATGCAATAGAGTTGTAGTTTGCGGCAATGTCGAGGTTGCGTGCAACTCGATTGACACGCTTCGACGTACAAAACACACACGCCCTCCCAGCCCCCGTCCCCGACCATGTTGCCTTGGCCCTTCCATTCCCAGGTTACATACGTGACAAGGAAAGAGCTCAAAATGTTTGCAACAGGTGGGAAAGCTCTCGCATTTGTGCTCTTGGGCCTTTGACCATGGCCCCTGCCAGACTCTGCGCCAGGCATGGAGAAGTCGACCTCGCCAACATGGTTACCATGAGCAGACCAGTCGTCGCATGCAAGTTGAATCTGCTTGGTATATTGTCGCCACAGTGCCGCCCAGCCGCACGTACGTACATATGTGGCCGCATCCGCTGGGCTGACCTAGCCACAGCTGGTTGGCGCTGATATGAATCGCTCTTAATATAAAATTTCTCCTCGTGCGCCTGTTATGCAAGCGGCGCAGCTGGCTGCAGCAGCTGTCGATCCTCTGGTCGTAGTCCCCCGGTGCGAGAGGGAAGGTGAGGCCGACCCCGGCGCCGGTACAGTACTGGTACAAACAGTACCACCAAGTGCAGCAGCAGCGGCGGCAGCGGCGGCATCTGGCCGCCGCTGCCGTCTCCATTGCATGGGTTGTTTTCGCAGCTCAGCTGTTGCGGTGTCCTGGGGCATACCTGGGCATACCGTGTCGATCACCTCACGGCCGCCTCAGGTGCTCCCAACGCCTCCACCCTGCTGCCCAACGTCCAATTGCCCAGACAAACACCGTCGGATCCTGACCTACCTTCGCTTCGGACAGTGCCTCGGCCGCTGCAGCGCCCATCCGCCGCTCCGCCACCAGCTGCGCCCCCCGCTCCGTTGCTGTTAGCTATGGAGACGTTGCCGCCAGATGCACCGCAGCGTGTGCCACCGCGCCGTGAGGCTGGCATTCCGCTCGTCTCGGCCGAGTTTTAGCAGCCGTCGGTTCCATCTCCGCGACCAAGGTTGCTGCCCGTGGGTGGGCGCCCGACCGCACTGGCTACATCGCGGCTCCGCGACCGCACGGCTTCTGCGGCGTCTTGGAGTTGGCGTGGGGCTGCCTGTCCACCAATGTTGGCGAGGTACGAATCTTCCTGCAATCCTAGTTTCTACTTCGTGTGTCAGTCCCATGGAAGACCCGGCAAGCCAGCGACGGCGTCGGAGGCTCCTCACGATCGTCCGCACCACTATCGGCCCCCCCGGTGACCCCTATGCTTGTGAGAGGAACGCCGCTGTTGGTGCCCCCTGACGCATCGCGCACTCCGTCCCCTTTCATGCATTCAAGCGCCGTCTTGGACACAGCCGCGCGCCAAGCTCGGGGGCGGCGGAGAGGGACCTGGCCGTGGGCCGGAAGGGCGCTCTGGCCTCACGCCCTCGTCAGCGACCTCTCGCTCTGACATGCTGGCCGGGCCCCTGAGTCTCCTGTCGTCTGCCCCTTTAAGCCCCAGGGGGGGGGGGCCGGCGGTGCTAGCGGTCCTTGGGGAGCTGAGCCGCGGCGCTCCGGGAGCGGTGCGTCCGCGGCACGTGACGCGGCCTGTCCGTGGCCGTCACGAGGGTCTGATGCAACGGCAGCCGGGGCAGGTGCGGGATGGCGGATGTGTGTGGGAGGATAGGAATGTTGACTCTACGGACTTGGGAGGGTTGGTATGTACTGATAGGTGTGAGAGGAAAGGGTTGGCAAGAAGGGGGTAACTTCCTTCATTACATGTGATCTGCAGTGGCCACGCCCTGTGTGCAACCCGTCCTGCTGTGGTGCTGTGCTGCCGACAGCGTGCGTGTTGCGCCTTGGCGACAAGGCACCTGCATGTGCAATCTTCCACCACCCCTGCCGCCCCTATTGCGGATGGTCCCCTTCAATGCCACGCTTGTTTGCCGACGGCATCGACGGTGGAGGCGACGGCGGCCCGAGGGTCCGCACCGCCGTCACCGAGGCCACGATCAGCGCCATGGTGTCGCATCCCAGCCTAGCCACGTGACAGCCCTGCAAAGGATGGACGAGCAATCAAGCCCATACGCCGCTGGCGGTGGCACCGGCGGCGCCGGCGCAGTGCCGCTGCCAACGCGTCCCGGAGTTACAATCAAACTCTGTTTCAGACGCTGCGTGGCGGAAACGCCGCCTGGAACGCGGGCGCCTGGAGGCATGCTGCCTAGAGGCTGTGAGGCGAATGGGCGACAGTGTCGCTGCCAAGACAGCCATCGAGAACGGCGCTGGGCAGCGAGGAGGCACCCACGGCTGGACCCAGACGACGGCAGCCGCTGATCCCGCGGTCAGAACCGACCGAGGACCCGGGCGGCAGCGGGCTGCGAAGTCTAGGCAAGGACGGAGGCCGGGATTCGGTAGCTCGTCATGGCATGAGGGCCGGCGGCAGCGGTGGCGGCGGGGGATATAGCTGCAGTGCTGCACTCATGCGTTGGACGGCGCCACCACGCACCAGTGACGGACGACGTGAAAAGAACGGCTGCGCAGCTCCCAGCGCCGGCCGCTCCATTCAACCGCCACAGCGTCGGAGCCGACCCTGCGTACGCCTGCGGCGGGTCTCTGCTCGCTACCAACACTCCCGCTCCTGGGCCCTGACTCGGAATCCCTTTCGCCGCCGCCGCAGCCGCTCCAGATCGATGTGACGTTTTTATGCGCTCAATGTGGTCCGGGGATTAGCGCACACTCACAGGCTCTCCATCGTACATGCGTGCTGCTGCAGAGCCTGCCGACTACGGCCCGCAGCAGTACCGCCAGCGCCTGCGCCAGTGGCAGGGGCAGCGCCCAGATGCCCAGCGGCGGCAACGCGTCCGGAGGAGGCCGTGGCGGCGTTACAGACGGCAGCGGTGGTCTCCGTCAGCCGACGACCTCGGCTGCGAACTAGGGCTGTAGCTGCGACCCACGGTTCGGCAACCCATGGGTTGTAGTGACTCCACAAGGGAGCCCCTTCGCACCTCACATTGCCTACGCCCTGAAATCCAACCCAAAACTCATTTCACTCCGCGCCGCTGGCCGCAGACGCACCTCCGCCTACATTACTCTGCGACGGAGCCGGTGCGCATGGGACCCGCCGGCGACGTGTACGCTTTTGGCGTTGCGATGTGGGAGCTGGCATTGGGGATGCCGCTGCCAGCTGCTCTGGCGGCCCCGGAAGGCGGCCTGAAGGGCTGCCGACTCAGGTCGCAGTTGTTGCGGCCGCGTCAGAGCCACCGTCACCTGGGCGTGCGTGCCGAACCCCTACCTGGCATCGGTAGCTGCGTGCCTGTGCCAGACGCCGCCCGCGCCGGATGCGACTTCCAAATATGACTTGCTGAGCCCAACATGGAGACGCAACGGCCGGGGCTAGAATCAAATGTAGTACGGGTACGGATGATAGTACAGACGTGCGGCTGCCTACGTCAATTTAGGCTCCAGCACTGGGACTGGTTTTGCACTTTTGACGCTGTAGATGCGGAGGTATCGTTTCAACGTGCAAGATAACGTCCGTTATGAAGTGAGTGAGGGCAGCGAGCGGAGTGAGTCGTCCGCTCTTGACCATCTTTCGGCTCTTACCACCAGCCGGCAGCCCAGGAGGAGCTGCATGTGAACACAACGATGCGTACGACGAGCAACGTGTGATGGCTGTATTGCCACAGGCGTATATCCTTTGTCTCAAACAGTCTATACATTTCGTACTTGCCCGGCGCACCCAGTACTCAACCGCAGCATCCAGCCAAGTGCACGCCTTCACTGCTATGCGCCAATGTATTCCTGGATATATGGATGGGCCCGTCCTGCATGATGGGTCACCCGTCCTCATCAGCAGGGGCCACCTCCGCGCCCCGCCCGGCCCAACGCCTGGCTCGCAATATGCAGCACTCGCATCAGCACGGCACGCGTGTGAGCAGGGGCTAGCATCGCCACGCGCAGGGCCTCGCCTCAAGCAGCAAGCACGCACCCCCTCCTTCCAAGGCACAAACGCCGTGCCGGTGCCTAGCCCCAGGATGTGCATCCCAGTAAGCCCCAGGGTGCGCTGAGGAAAGCAAACTGCCCCCATTCTGTCGGTGGAACAACCGCATCCCGGCCGGCAGGTCAGCGGGCGGGACCAGAGAGCAGCTGAGGGCGCCAAGACCCGCCACGGGGCTACCTGGCGGGTCCCACATCGGGGTCTACCCGGATGATTCGGCCCAGCAACCGGCTGCCGTCCAGGGCTGCCGCACGGGCCTGCAGAGCGACGGACGGAAGAAGCGGGGGAAGGGCTAAGGACCGGGGCGGGACGTGCAACGGTGCGCATGGGCTGAGGAGCGCATGAAGCGCGCGGAACCAGCCCGAGTTGCTTTGGAGGGATTTAATACATGTGGCCGAGGGCGCATGCTGCAAGGCAAGTGAGGCGGTGGCTTTCGCAGATTCGGTGCAGAAGGGGCATGCGCAAGAAAACGGCAGGTCTCTGCCGGTCTGGCCTGGAGGGCCGTAACGCCGAACGTTGTAACGCTTAATAAATAATCTTCTCCAGGACGAACACGTGGCGAGGCTGGTACGAGATTGTCTCGTATAGCAGCGCGCACGACAGGATCGGCATTCGAAGACGAGTCCCGTAGCGCAAGATGCGCAGGCCCTTACACGCTCTGCCGCGCACCTTCTCCTCAGGTGACTCAAACACCACGTAGGCTATGCCTTTTAGGCCGCGGTCCGGGTCGCTGGGAAGGCGGATCTACTCACACGGCCTCAGCAGGGAGTTGGAGGGCGGGGGGGGGGGTGCGTGAAGGTAGGCGCGACAGCAACGCAACAAAAAGGATTGAGTCGATTCATTTCCAGCATTCGCAAGCGTGTCAGAAAAAAAGCCGTAAAGTGTAGTCGTAGGCAAGCGGGACTCCACTTATCGCCCCTTAGCATTGTTGATGCGCACTTTACGCTAAAAGCCATGCTTGCTTCAAGCCGCGGCCTGTCCCCTCCCTCCACCACTAGCGTGCCCGTACCCCGCTCCCCGCCCGCACCTGCACGAGACGCCCGGCCTGCGAAAACAGCTGCGGGGGGAGAAAGAGGCAAGACGGGCGGTATGTGGAAAAAAGATATCTTAGGAGCATGCAGAGAAGGAGGGAGCCCGGAACTCAGGCAGCCGGAATACCTGTTCGCCTCAGTACTGGCCGGTTGTACGTGGGAGCACCCACCAGACGCGCAAGGCAACACAGCGAGCAATCACGGCCCCCAGGAGACTACAGCGCCGGGAGCGCTTACAGTACGAAAGCCATGTCGTGTTGTCAGTGAAATTCCAGAAGTCGTATCACCGCTACCTTCAACGCTAGTGATCCGGCGAGGCGCACGTGACTTCCCGTTTCGAGCCCGCAACTACCGGCACCACCGTGCTCCGTACTGGCAACTACAGCGACCCGAGGCAGCCCTGCACGTGGTGGAACGCAACGATTACCGGTACTGTAGCCGCGGCTGCCCGTACCTGAGCCAGAGCCTCTCGCAGCCCCTCCTCGCCGCCGGGCGCCCGCGGGTCCAGACCCTTCACGAACAGTGTGGCGGCCGGGGTGCCGCGGGGCTTCCAGCCGCCTACGGGGCAAATGGGCGCGGTAGTGGTGTTTGTGGGGCTGGTGGGGTGTGGTTACGGCGGCGGGAAACGCTATGCAGGCCTCAAGCGCTGCCATACGGGTGTCGAACAGTTCGTTAGGCGGATGCACAATGGCAGGGACCTGCGGCCAGAGCCACGGATGCTGCCATCCCACCCCGTGCTCGAGTCAGCGCAAACAGAAGATCCGAGGCAGCACGCATTCCGGGTCCTTCACGCTCAATATCGTGGCACGCTGCTCACGCAAAAGCATCCACTTTGGGTCTCGGCCACAGCTCTGTTCCGGGAGGTCCGCGCGCCCTACGAACTGCGAGACATGGGGAATTACACCGCTGCCGCTGATGCCCTTTCCAGATTTGCTTCCTGACCCACAAGACTTCTGCCCCAGCTGACAATCGCGATACGCCCCTCTGAAACGATCCTAATGGCTATCCTGCGAGGCAGAACACGGGATAAAACCTCACCGGGTGGTGACCGTTGCTGCAGCGTTGATTGCTCCGGTGGCCGCTCCCTCGCCGGCGTGAGGTACCCGCCACGGTGGCCGTCCGCGCTGCTGATGCCGACCCCGCCGCCGCCCAGCATGGTCGCCCCGGGAACGGCCTGAATCGCGATAGCGTTGCCGTTTTTGCCGCCGATTCCGGCGTCAGCCCAGCGCCGCCGCAGGCTGTGCGGCTGCACGCTGCCGCCACTGGTGTCGCCATCTTTGCCACCGCCCATGGCGCTGGACAGTGGGACGCCGCCACGACTTGCCCCAACCTCCACCCATCCCTGCTGTGCAGCCGCCGCATCGTCACCGCGGCCGCCGCCCGCAGCAGCAAGCGCATGCGCCGGGCCCGATGCTGCCGCTGCGTCGCTTGAGGCGGCCCACGAGGCAGGAGCGAGAACCGTAGAGGGCGTAAAGGGGGCATCCGACATCAGCGGTACCAGAAGCCCGTGCATGGGGGCACCGTCGGCTGGCCTGCGGGCGAGCTTACGGAACCGCACACCGCTGGTGGCAGGGCCCCCTCCCGGTGCAGGTGCCGCCGCCGTGCCGGCTGCTTGACTCCCCACGCCCATCGCAGTCGCAGCTGCCACCGAAGGTGCTGACGTCCGTACCGCCCCTGCTGATGGTGGTGAAGTATCCGCTGCCACCCGCCCGACGTGAGCGGCCTGAGCCTCCGACACAGCGGCCTGCACAGCTGCCACTCCCGAGCCATGCTGTTTGCTGTTCGGCGGCTGCCACATGCGCTGGCTCTGGGTCGGTTGCCGCGCAGGCGACGGCCGGCGCTCAGTATGAACCGCCGCCGACCGCAGCCCCGTTGCTGCGGGCGTGGTACGAACACTAGCCGCCGCTGCTGCCATTAGCCCTGGCGGGGGCTGCGCCGCCACCGGGGCCACATAGCTGAAGTCAAATCCAAACAGCTTGTCCTCGCAGTCTGCGGGATCGGCCGGCAAGGCCCACCCCCCAAGAGACTCCTCCGCTGCGAAGCCCATGAAAGCCCCGCTGCGGCAGCCGCTGCGGCCGCGGCTGCGGCCAACCACGGGTGCGCTGCTGTCAGAGGGGCCGTGCAGCGCCGCCACCGAGCCTCGCTCTGTTAACGGCGCCGTCTGCTGTGAACCAGGCGGCAGCTGCAGCGGTGGATGCGCAGTCGGGGCCAGGCCATGCAGCCTGGGGCCAGCTCGTGGCCCTGCCGGGGGATACGGCGGGGTGTGGCTGTCAGTGGGCGCACGGCGTGGACACACATAGCCAGATGACCGTAAAAGCGCGCCTTGCCGGCCCCTGTCTTTCCCCAGCTCCTGCCTTTCCCTAAAGCCAAGAATGTGGGGGTCAGAGAATTGGAAGGCGCTCTCAGTCGAGAAGCCCGAGGCGCATATCATCCCGAGTCGTCCCAATGCGTCGAAGGCTGAGTGGCGAGGTATCCCTTCTGTCTTCCCGCTTTGCCTTCGCATTCCAGGCACCAGAACCCGCTAAGAAGCCCGCCGGGAAGCCCCAAATGCACCAACCGGGGATCAAGAAAGCTAGGGTCCCCCCGCTCTCTCGCCCGTCCCGTCCCGTTCATGTCCTTCTAAAACCCGTCCCACCCGTGCATGCCAGAGGCCAGCGTGTCGAGCGGGAAGATAGATGCATCGGAGGAAGGGTTGGTAGCCGGCGACGTGAGGCCCGCACAGCCGGCGCCGTGGGGCCCATTGCCTACCTCACGTAACGAGGAACCGGACCCGGGCGGCAAAAGCTGCTGGACACTCACCTAAACGAGGGAGTACAGTAGACAGGATCCAAACAGAGCGTCAAGGCAGGTGGCGGAGGCACATGCAACAACAAAAATTAGAAAATGGGGTTATGAGTCAGTGTCGCGCGCACGAGAAATGGGAATAAGAGCAGAGGAAGAGCACGCTATGCTAGGGGAATCTACGGGCCTCGACGGCTAGCAGGGTGGGGGCGGGGGGCAGGGAAGGAGCGGGTCGCGACGGTTCAATCGATCGGACGGGGAAATGGAGGCTGGGGTGGAGAAGATGTGCGATCGTGAAGGAGGAGGAACATGAGCACACTAGGTGGTGTGCGGTCTGTCGCGGGTCGCCACGTCATCGCTATGCTGGATGGCACCCCCGGCCGCCCCTGCCGATTCCCGGTCGCTCCTCCAACCTTGCCCGCCGCCCCGGAGCGCCGCCCCCTCCCACCCCCCTAATCTGTTTTTCTATTCTGACACCCCGGGGGGCTGGCATCCCAGCCGATCTGCACCAGCTCCGCTCCACGCCTACCACAGCCCTTTCCCAGCCCCTGGGATGCTGGAGATGGGGGCGGTTGGTGAGACCATAAAGGGCTACCAATCTCCGCCACCTGCAGCACTCCGGCAAGCCTGCGCCTTGCAAGCACGCTTCTCGGGAGCCAAGGCAGCGCATCAAGCCGCGGCATGCTCCGCACCTTGGGGCCTTATCCAAGCACACTTTGGGCTTGCACCCCGCATCCTCCTCTGACCGTACCCACCCTCATCATCGCTGCCGCTGCTCTCGTCCAACCACACGGAGCCCAGTGCGGCGTCATGATGGGTGTGGTGGTGCTGACGAAGAGCCTGCTGTGGGCGCAGCGATGACGCCACCTGACCGGTGGACATCGGACCCACTTGGCCGACGATGGCACCGTCGCCTCCGCCGGCAAGCCCCGCCGCCTCTGCCTGCGGGCCCGATGACACCGTGCGGCTACTGTACGGCTGTACAGCCGTGTCGTAGTCGGCAGCAAAATCCATCAGAGCGTCCATCCCGGCGAACGCGTCAACCGACTCCTCGCTAACCGTTGCACTGGCTGCCGCCGTGGCACGAGCGCTGGCAGCGGCAGCAAGTGAGGCAGCCCTGCTTTGGCGCCTGTGCCGATTCGACCCGTTTGTTGACGCTGCCAGTGTCTCTTGTCCGGCCTTGGCCCCGGCCACAGGTGGCGATGACCGTTGTGGCAGCACCGGTGGCAGCACCGGCGGCAGCGCCCTGATGCCGAGCATCTCCTCCAGGTTCTCGGTGGGCACACGCCGCCGCCGGCTGCCACCATCGCCATTGGCTGCGGCGGCAGCCCCGGCGCCTCCGCTACCGCTCCCGCCTGCCGCAGAGCCTCTACTACATGCCGTCCCTTCATGGCCCCGAGCGCCGCCACCATCACCGCTGCTGCCGACAGTCTGGGCAGCAGGACCGTCCATCGCCGGCGCAGGACCACCCAAAGATGAGCCCTGCCCCGACCCAGGTTTGCACTCTGACCCCTGGAATGCGCCGATTGACTGGGGTGCGGCCGCCGGGCGTCGGCGACCAATAGTTGTGCGCAGGCCTGCAGCGCACGGGTGCCATGGGGCGGGGACTGCTATGGCAAGCCATGAACAAGCAGTGTCAATCAGGACCGGGCCCCAAATTCCTCAAAAGGAATGGCCCAAGCCCGGTCTGGAGATGAATGCGTCTGGCCCCTCATACGTCGCCGAAACACCAGGGCTGGGATGACAGGGGACCAACTGTGCCCTTTACTTGACTATAGCGCGGCCATTACCAAGAGTTCGCCAGAAATGGAAGGGCCTGATTATCAAAGTAACACATTGCTGTCATGTTGACGCACCTGACAGCACGGCGCCCCGCCGTGCCGGCCGTGGCCCAGATGTGGAGCCGCCCGCCACCGCCGCCTGCGCCCCCAGTTCATCTTCCTGCTTCACTGTGCCAGCGGCATTTCGCGACGCAGATATCGCTAATTGTGTCTGCGCAGGCTGGGGAATGCTGGGAGACAGGGCCCCAGCCTCGCCTGGCCGCCCTTCAACTGACGCCACCTTGGCCGGGGGGGCAACGCTACTCCCTGCGCCAGCCTGGTCATCCTTGAGCAAGCGCTGTCGTCTCCTGACAACATCGCCATCCGCTGCAGCAACCGGCGTCGCAGAGCTCTCAGTCCCACTGGCCTCATCAGCACCACACTTGTCCCCGTTGCTAGCGACTGCGGTAGACCCGGAGGCTGAGGCGGCTGTCACTGCACCCAGGCTGGTGTGGCGGCGATCAGCCGACCCGTGGGACAGTGCCATCCGGGCGCGGGCCGCCCGGCAGAATCCGATTCTTAGCGGTGGCGCCATCCCGACAGAAGAAACTCCACGCGGTAGGGCATGGGTTTCAGTGCGAGGGCAGGGCAGTGCGCCACAAACGGTCAGGGGACGCATCGGCCTGATGGCAAATGGCTCGGCGCCTGTAGGTGGCAGAGGAGGACCGGGAGGGATGCGGGTTTGCGGGACAGAGTGTGGACTTCAGGCTTCAGCCTTGGACTGCTTGGACCGCACGGGCCCTGCCACGAGGCGATTTTGCATCCCCTGAAGGCACTGCGATTGCTATCATCACTGCAGGCATCTGAACGCACCTTTCCAGATGCGTCCACGTGTTCCAGGCGTCCACATTTATGAGTAACGCTCGCTCACGAGCCAGTGATAAACATGAGGAACATACAACAGGCGTCAGATAAGCTGGCAAGAGAGTTAAATCACCCAAGCGCCAAAGTCGTCGTAAGCTGCTTCTGTATTTCTTATGATGCTCAGCTTGGCGTCTGGCGCAGTAGGCAGCTATCCCTACGTCGCCTGGCGTTGTGTTCTGAAATGACGGCTCCAGAACCATTATTAAGAGACCCATGAACCCATGGCGCAATAGAGGCTCGCTAGTCTCGTCCTTTACCTTATTCAGGCTCGCGCCGCACCGGCCAGCCCCTCACTTCCCTTCCTTCCTTCCGCTGGCGTCCTTTGATGCACTGCTATGGTTACTATTATGCTAGCAGTAAGGTAGCTTGCATTCTTCCGTACATACACATACGTTGCGGGCACAGGAGTAGTCGGGACAGCGGCGGCAGCAGCGGACACAGAAGGTGCTGGCTCTGCCGGACACCACGGCTTTAACAGCGTCAGTGGCAGCGACCTGCATGGGAACGCATGAGGAGGCGGCGGGCGTGGAGCAGGTGGGTAGGCAGGAGAAGCCTACAGCCTGTACTCCGGCACCTTTGCCGTGAATCTGTCAAAGATAACCGTTCCTATGACGCATATGAAACCCAAAAGGTTGAAAGCTGGTGCTGGAGCGGACGGGGTTCATCGCGGGCGAGGTTGGCCGCCTTCAACTTAGCGGTGGAAGGGGCGGATGGCTTGTGCCTGTTGTGTGAGGTGGGGGTGGCGGGGCTGGAGGCTGGGCAGGCGCACGCGTGCAGGGTGATGTGCTGTCGCAGCGAAGAGTGTTACTACATGCGGGGATGTGATGACGGGGAAGGATTGGACTGGCCTTATGGCCGGTTGGTGTGCTCATCACGATGGATGATCCACCTGTGGTGCCACAACCGGCCGGGGGGGGGGCTGAGGGGGGATAACATGGGGGGGCTGCTCTTCCTCCCCCCCTTTTCCCCCACGGTTGCCTGTAGGCCCCCTGCCGTACCCTCTTCCCAGGCCATTGCCTCACCACCAACAGCCAGCTCCGCCGACAGTCACAACCAGTCCTTTGGCGCTCAGCTACTGGGGAGGGAGCACTTTGGTCTGCTTCTACATGCCGCCATGTCAACATGCCCCCGACCGCTGCTGACAACAGCGCGCAGCTGACTTCGTTTTTTCTACTCTTTCATCACTCCAGGTCTGTACACGGCCGGCTGGGCGGGCTGGGTGCACGAAGGTCTGGTAGCTGCTGAGCACCACCAGACTGGTCGCCTTGAGGACCACACCACCGCGGCTCGACCTTGACAACTAGCGGTCCACCAGGTGAAGGTCGACAAACCGGGTAAACTGGTACCATAGTGCCACACAAGAATCGTGTTTGATTTTTTCGGGGAGGGTCCAAAACGGGCATTGGAATAAATACGTGATTTTAATTTTCGGGGTAGGGTCCCGCAGACGATTTTTTTGCGATTTTGTTACAAGCTCAAGGCTCGTAATGATCCGTACGAGCCAGAAGGCTCAAGAATCACGAGCTCAAGCATAAACAAGGAAAGAAAATATTATCCAAGCTTAGTTAGCGCTCAAAGCAATGAGGCTCTGCGTTTCCAAATTTTTGTAAGGACATTGGCAAGCACATTTTGCTCCGCAATTGCCATAACCGAACGCATATGCGAGCTTTGATCTATGCCGCAACTCCAAAGCGGCTCGCGCAAGTCGTCATACCTCTTGCACTCTAGTAACACGTGTTTTTCATCCTCCACCACCCCTACCGGGGATCCCCCACTGTCGACGTCCAGACAAACGGGGCACAGGCGAGCTGCCCTTTCCCGCCCGCCTGGGCGGTTCACTGCAATATCCACACACACAGACGAATACGTATCAGCGTGACGT
>LSYV01000108.1:171366-183475 GCA_001584585.1 Gonium pectorale | reverse complement strand
GCTCAGTCGTGTAGTTCTGGGAAGCGCTGTGGTTGTTCCGCTGAGGTGATTGTGTAGAGGCCTTATGTCTCGTTGAAAGTGTGCTTAGGCCGCGGACCTGCGCGGAGCCGCAGGTCCGGGCGCTGCTGCGGTGCTACTTAGCTACCGATTGGTTGCGCGACTAATACTGTCTAGGTTGTTCCACAGCGTGATACGGGCGCGTCAGGTGCGCTCCCCTCGGATCACCTACCCCCGCTGGCGTCAGGTCATCGCGTAAAGGTGACGCGATAGTCCTACCCACGCGCTATCAGTTGAAGTGTCAAGGAGTCGTCTCGCAGCTCAGTCATTGCAGCAGTGCGCTTGCGGTTTTGGCCGCCCAGGCTCTCCGGACCTCGGCCTTTGGTATCTGGTTGTTACGTGTATCTATTGGACATCAGGTTTGTGTGGATCCTCGCCCAGTCGTTTGTAACGGGATTGTTGTCCTGTTGCCCTCCTTCGCCCGGACTGTGAGGCGCCAAGCCGAATCAACCGCATCACTGCACGTACTATAGCACGACACGTGCCAAGCCGCAGGGCCAGCAGCCGTATCAGACTCGCCCCAACAGTAGGCGTGCCGCTGCCGCGCCCGCCCTGCGCGTCCACACAAGAAGAAGCTGGTCCGGTCCGGTCCGTTCGGGTCCGGAAGTCCGGTCGCATAGTGTCCCTGATGCGGCGTTGCACATGATACCCGTTCCTTGATCAGCCTAGAGCAGCGAGCACACTGTCCAGCCACCCTTTGCGCCAAAAACACGCAGCCCTGCCACCTGTCGGCATTATGCATAATACGGATCTGATGTTTCTTCTCTATCATGGTTTTGCCCATAGGATATGCAGTTGACCGACACGACCGACCCCTGGGACTGCCCGGGTGAGTATGGCAAATTACACCGCATGAACCACCGCAAAACGCATGACGTGTAGCACACATTGTAGCACGATCCCGCGAGGATAACCTGAACGGGAGGGGCGACCTACAGTATTACTGAGTACTTGACCCTCGAAGAGTAGCGGACGGCGCATAGCCGGGACATACACGCTGCTTGATTGTGCACAATTACATCTGAAAGATCAATTATTTGGTAAATCGTTCATGTGCGAGAGAATTGTCGATTGCCAAAGGGAATAACTTCCGAGCCCACGAGCGGGCCGGAGCAGCCCCGACGTCTGAGCCAAAATGGGCTGTGGAGCTAGCAAGGACGGGAGGGCGCCGTCGCAGGTGCGGTAGGGCGTAACACCAAGTTGATGGATGTGGCGGCAAGGCCGGTCACGTTTTCGACTACAAGACTAATAAAGCAAACCTACTAAAATCCCACAGACGGCGGTGGCCCCGGTCAAGTCGGCCTCGGCCTCTTCGCTCACCAAGCAGGGCAGCAACAAAAGCTCGTCGGTTTCAGCCGACGTGACGCCGCGCAAGCAAAGTGCATCTATTGATCGGAAGGATTCGGGCAGCAAGAAAGCCGAGGCGCCGAAGACGGCCCCAGCACCTCCACCCCCATTGCAGCCTACCTCGCCCACCTCCCCTTCGGGTCCGTCCTTTGCCTTCGATGACCGTTCAGCGAGATCAGCAAGGTGTGCTGGCTTCGGACGTTACGACAGCGTTGGACGGGGACGCGGGCTTGCGGGGCTCCGCTGCAACAGTTCCCGGCCCCCCCTTCCCCTCCACCCCCCCCCCGTAGGAAGACCACTTCCCGTCTTGCAAAGACGTCCTCTTTGGTACCCACTCCTATGTCGGTGGAGGAGCAGACCATCACCGGTAGGGATGCGGCTTGGAGTACGAGCAGGAGCAAGAGCCGGGCTGGCTGCTGGAGGTGCTAGGGGCCGTAGGAGATACATTAGCAGGAAGATGAACCAACGACCGCCTTGTAGAGGTGTCTGTCTGATGCTGGGTGCTGCGCGGCCGACCGTGCGGCAGATTTATGAAGGGGTCGTGGCTCAACGGACTTGCGCGGCACATCGGAGAGGGATGTCATGGCACGGTGCAATGAAGAGCAGCCTGGGATGTGGGATCTCAAGCGGCGGCGTGTGTGTCCCTAATCACGGGTGCACCAAGATACATGCGTGCTCCAAGAGACGGGCATGACGGCCATGGGCGCAATTAGCAGGCTCCGCAACCCTTAACCCTCCTGTTATTTGCCATCTTTTCCCCCACACCACAGCTGTGAAGGCAAAGTTGCAGCGGGAGTGGGCGCCAGAGTATGAGCCGGAGGAGATCCGGCCACCGCAGGAGACACCGGACGTGCATTCGGAGCGTGCCACTAACGTGACCCTGGGCATGATCCTCAAGGACCATGCCAAGGAGGAGCTGGCCCGCAAAACCAAAATCATCTGCACAGCGGGCCCAGCCTGCTGGTCGGAGGAGGGCCTGGCGAAGCTGCTGGATGCGGGCTGCAACGTGCTTCGCTTCAACTTCAGCCACGGCGACCACGAAGGGCACTACGCCGTGCTGGAGCGGTTCCGGAAGGTGCGCTCGCAGGTCTAATCTGATAGGGCGGGGCTGGCGGCTGGTGGAGCTGCAGGGCGACGGAAGGTAGCATGTTACATCGGCCCACTACGGGATAACATGTAACATACACAGGATGCATGTAGGGCAGGTAACGAAGGAGTAAGCTGGGACGAAGCTGACAGCGCAGAAGCCTCTGGCAACAAGCGGCACTGTGGACCACCGCCACTGTGGACCACCGCACTGTGGACCACCGCCACTGTGGACCACCGCCACAAACGGGACGGTGTCTGCCACGTTGTAGGTCTGCGCGGCAAAGAAGAGCTATGCCGCCTGCCTGCTGGATACCAAGGGCCCGGAGATCCGAACCGCCATGCTGCGTGGCGCCAAGGACATTGAGCTCATTGCGGGGCAGAGCGTCATTGTGGAGGCGGTGGGCGCCGAATACACCACCTGGGAGGGCTATAAGGATGATGCCACAGGGGAGACCCACATTGGCCTCTCCTACGACAAGCTGTGCTCCAGCGTCAAGCCGGGGAGCAAGATCTTGCTGGCGGATGGCAGCATCAGCATCCGCGTGGATGAAATCCTCTCCGCGCGCATGCTGCGCGGCACGGTGCTCAATACCAAGAAGCTGGGCCAGCGCAAGAACTGCAACCTGCCGGGCGTCAAGGTGGACATTCCTGTGCTCACGGACAAGGACATTAAGGACCTGCAGCACTTCGCCGCCAAGCACAAGATGGACTTTGTGGCGGCGTCGTTCGTGCAGAGCGCCGCAGACGTGCGCTTCATCCGCCGCACCCTGGACGCGGCGCCGGGCGGGCTCAATGTGCGCATCATCTCAAAGATTGAGAACCTGGAGGGTCTCAATAACTTTGACGAGATCCTGCGTGAGAGCGACGGCATCATGGTGGCCCGCGGCGACCTGGGCATGGAGATACCCTCCGAGAAGGTGATTGCGTGCCGGTCGCAATCAGGCATAAGGCGGCACATTCGGTGACAGACTCACAGCTGGAGCTTAGTGTCTGGACCCGCATGCCTAGAAGTGTGGCTGCCCCTGGCGATGCGGGGCCATTCCTGGGCCCAACCTGAGCGCTGTGCACTCTGGGCTGGGGAGCATGCCTCACCCGCCGGGATGTGCGGTTCCGCAGGTGCCCGTCGCCCAGAAGATGATGATCACCAAGGCGAACATCGCGGGGAAGTTCGTCATCTGCGCCACTCAGATGCTCGAGTCCATGATCGGCAACCCGCGCCCCACGCGCGCAGAGATGACGGACGTGGCCAACGCCGTATACGACGGCGTGGACTGCGTGATGCTCTCGGGTGAGTCGCTGCACGCCAAGCGGCTGATGCTGCCCCTGCAAGGGAATGAGCTTGAGGGATTGCCGTCTCATGGTATGAACGGACTAGCCGCCGCGCATCCTTGCCCCAGTGCCGCTCCTCATGCATTGTATGAGGGTCTTTATAAGCCTGCGCGCCGTGTGATGTATGTTCATCTGTTGCTGGCGATGTTGTGGGCACTGATGCCTGGATTTCCTGCCCCCCCCCCAGGCGAGAGCGCCAATGGCGACTTCCCAGACACCGCTGTCTCCACCATGGCGGCCATCGTTGCCAACGCGGAGGTCGGAGTGGACTACTACTCGCAGTACAGCTTCATCCGGTAGGGGCCTAGCTTAGCAGCCTTAATGAAGGGAACCGGCATGACACAGGCACGGCGGCATGTGCTGTAACCACGGGATAGCATACCACTTCACGGCGATTATATGGGTACTTAGCACGTGTGCCAGCAGGCCTCAGAGTTGCACCTGCTCAGCACTGAAGGGGCTCTTTGTTCTGGACACCTCCCCAGCTACTGGGCTACTAAGGGCAGCGAGGTGGCCATGGAGCCGGATGAGTGCATGCTGTCGTCGGCGGCCTCCATGGCGGTGGGCTTCACCGAGGATACCACGCCTGAGGTAGGCCGTGCAAGATCGCGTACGGGGCGTACCACCAAACCGCCGAACATGTTTCCATAGCTGTGCACACTAGCACTTGAAGCAGCCCCGCTGCACTAGAATCTTCGCAGACCTCGGACCTGACGTGACACCCAATTGGCGGGTGCTGTCTTACAGGCGTTCAAGCGCGTGTCGCGGCACCAGACGGTGACCGTCATTGTGGTGCTCACGGAGAGCGGGCGCGCAGCCAACCTGGTTTCCAAGTACCGCCCGCCCTGCCCCGTGGTGGTTGCGAGCATGAACGAGCAGGTGCGGGGCTGCTGCGCTACTGGGTGCTCCACAGAGCTACATCTAAAACGGTTGCGGAAGCAGCTCATCAAACCGCCATCGTTGTCAGAGGCATGTTCGGAGCAAAGCAGTAGCTGATGCCCTTTGCCTTGCCTCACCCTACCTTGCATTGCCATGACCTGGAGCAGGTGCTGCGCCAGGCTAGCGTGAGCTTCGGCCAGGTGCCCCTGCTGATGGAGACGCTGGAGGTGGACTCCAGTGACCTGGCAGAGAAGGGCGTGGACCACCTGCGCGCGCTGGGCCTGCTGGCCTCGCACAACCACGACGTCCGCATGATTGTGGTGCGCGGCCGCGCCAGCGGCAGCGCTGACGCCAACCCCATCGTGACCGTCGTCAAGATCGGCGGCTCGGGCCTCCGGAACCGCAAGAACTGGAGCACTGGCAATACGCTGTACTCCCCGTCTGGCGTGCCCATCCAGCGACCGGGCGTGCGCAGCCTGCGCAGCACGCGCACCAACCTATCACTTATCACGGCGCCCGTCAAGCAGGGCCGCGCCACGAAAGTGGTGTGCACCATGGGGCCGGCGTGCTGGTCGGAGGAGACCATGAGCAAGCTGCTTGACGCGGGTATGGACATCATTCGCCTTAACTTCAGCCACGGCGACCACAGTGGACATTTTGAGGTGTTGGAGCGCTTCCGCAAGGTGGGCTTCGAGTAGGGGCAAGTACCACCAGCATGGCACACGGCGCGTGACGGGGACCAGACTCCTCTGACATGTGAAGAGGTCGCTTCAGGACAATGGAACCATGCAGCAAAGGATTGAACCATGCAGCAAAGCTGCATGTATGGTACCGGATGGAAGGGCCGGCATGGTCTGCCTTGCCGTGTCATGCCAGTGCTGTGTCGATTACGACTAGCCAGCTGTGGACCCCATCGTTCAGCATGCACTATGTGGCTGCCTCGTGCGGTTCCCGCCCTCGCCGCGCAGGTGTGCAAGAAGAAGCAGGATGACATGAAGGCCGCCGGCGCACACGTGGTGCCGCACTGGGCCTGCCTGCTGGACACCAAGGGACCAGAGATCCGCACCGCTATGTTGCGCGACGGGCATGACATCCTACTGGAGGCGGGTCAGACCATCCTGATCGAGGCGGTGGGCGCCGAGTACACCAGCTGGGAGGGCTACAAGGACGAGGACACGGGCGAGACGCGCATCGGCCTCTCCTACGACAAGCTGTGCTCCAGCATGCAGCCCGGCAACAAGATCTTGCTGGCGGACGGCAGCATCAGCATCCGCGTGGAGGAGGTCCTCTCCACCACTGTGCTGCGCGGCACGGTGCTCAATACCAAGAAGCTGGGCCAGCGCAAGAACTGCAACCTGCCGGGCGTCAAGGTGGACATTCCCGTGCTCACGGACAAGGACATCGATGATCTGAAGAACTTTGCCGCCAAGCACGAGATGGACTACGTGGCGGCGTCCTTTGTCCAGAGCGCCGCTGACGTGCAGTTCATCCGACGCGTGCTGGACGAGGGCGGCGGCTTCCGCGTCAAGATCATCTCGAAGATTGAGAACGCGGAGGGGCTGGTTAACTTTGACGAGATCCTGCGTGAGAGCGACGGCATCATGGTGGCCCGCGGCGACCTGGGCATGGAGATCCCGGCGGAGAAGGTGCGATACCGTCGAGATTGCCACACCTATACCGAAACCATAGCAGCCGAGACTGCACTTGCTATTATGCCGGACCCGTACGTGTTACTTACCTGCTGTTTCCCTTCGGC
Source organism: Gonium pectorale (assembly GCA_001584585.1). NCBI lineage: Eukaryota > Viridiplantae > Chlorophyta > Chlorophyceae > Chlamydomonadales > Volvocaceae > Gonium > Gonium pectorale. The sequence goes on along the minus strand of LSYV01000108.1, from coordinate 177,018 downwards.
CCCTTGGCATCGTTCACAGGTGCCGCTGGCGCAGAAAATGATGATCACCAAGGCCAACATTGCGGGCAAGTTCATCATCACGGCGACGCAGATGCTTGAGTCCATGATCGGCAACCCGCGCCCCACGCGCGCCGAGATGACGGACGTGGCCAACGCCGTACTGGACGGAACCGACTGCGTCATGCTCTCGGGTAAGGCCGGGAGGAGGGACCGTTGTGCGCCTTGCACGAAGTGCTTCCTCAGTTCCCCGGTGGCAAGGGCTGGAGTTGACGCCTCTCGTCCAAGGCGTTCTCTGCTTGCTCGTTGCGATGGGGCACAGCTCTTGGACCCTTCACCTTGAGTTCTGGGACTTCGGCGGTCAAACGTCGCATCGGACGCTCGGCCTGACGCTGGCCCCTGCGTCGACCCCTGTCATCGACAGGCGAGACTGCCAACGGCTCGTTCCCTGAGGCCGCTGTCGCCACCATGGCAGCCATCTGCGTCAACGCCGAGTCCATGGTCGAGGTAAGGCAGAGGCGCGTAGTTCACGCGCCTTTCACTACCATGACACGGAGCATTTAACGGAGAACCCGCTTAACTGGCTTGCATGCCCGCACGCGCTTGATCGCACGCATATGCGCTTATGGTACGGGTCCACGTCCCTGTTCGCAGGTGAACAAGCGCTACAACTTCCTGCGCAACCACACGCCCAAGCCCATGACGGGCGCGGAGGGAGTGTGCAGCGGCGCCGTCATGACGGCCATCGACACCGACGCCAAGATCATCATCTGCATCACGACCTCGGGCCGCGCGCCCGCGCTGGTTTCCAAGTACCGCCCGCCCGTGCCCGTCGTGGTGGTTACCCCGGACGCGCAGCTGGTACGGCACTGCAGGTGGGCAGAAGGGGCGTCCCAATCTGGAACGCGGGTCTGAAGTCACGGGGCCTGCTTCGTGAGCACAGGGCCACCCCGCCGCGAAGGGAACCGGGGAGGTATTCCGGTACGGCGCCGGAATTCCAATAGGCTTGCATCCTATGCGCTTGCCTGCCCTCGCTTATCACCATGGGGTACGGGCGCTGCGCAGGTCGGTTTTCGGACAGGTGGGCGTGCTGGTTCCCGACATCGAGAACGTGCGCTTGCCAAGGCTGGTGGAGACGGCCGTGGCGGCGGCCCGATCTATGGGCCTGGCAGACCTTGCGGAGGGCGACCAGATGGTGGTCCTGCAGCGGCGCAAGGGCACCACCGAGACGCAGGTGCGTCCCGTGGTGATTGGTGTGCGGCCGGGGAACGGCCCATTGCTTGGGGCTCCCCTTGCGCTGGGCCGAGAGCGGATGGTGGAGACCGGAGGGCGGCAGACTTCTCCTCAGCCGGGACTTGTTCCATTTGTGTAATTCTCTTACACGCTGAGCAAACGCGGTCCTTGTTCCTGTGTCGTATGCGACCATGCAGGTTTACGATGACCAGCGTCTCGTGGCGCGTATCATGGTGCACGGCAAGGCCACCGGCACAGAGTATGGCCACACGTGCTACCCCGGCGAAGAGATCGTGTTTCACAGGTACGCCTTGCGCATGCTGCTTCATGGTGACTCTGGCTCGATGCTTTCCATGCGGGTCCTCGCCCCAAAGCTTGACAATAGTATCCGGGCCTCCAGCATGATGGTACTAGTTTGCCACAGCACAGTGCTGCCCCTGTCGCAACAATTGTTCCTTTGCAGGTCCACAAAGGTGGGCCTGGACACGATCCTGGACCAGGAGAAGTGGAAGTTCATCATCCGCAAAACCAAAATCATCTGCACGGCAGGCCCGGCCTGCTGGTCGGAGGAGGGCCTGGCGAAGCTGCTGGATGCGGGCTGCAACGTGCTTCGCTTCAACTTCAGCCACGGCGACCACGAGGGGCACTATTCCGTCCTGGAGCGGTTCCGGAAGGTGCGGATGCGGGCCAAGGGCGGTCCCTGTTGGTGGGGATGGCGAACGGCTCGGATCGCAAATATGTGAAGTTCGTGTCGGGCTTGCAGACGGCTCCTCATTAATATCAAAATACAGGGGCGGCCACAAACGGGATACACAATTTCGCTCCACCGCTTTGCTCAGTTTGCTCGCCATTTCCCTCACCTTGCACTCCACGCGTCCCGCCTGTGCGCAGATCTGCAAGGAGAAGGACATGCACGCGGCTGTGCTTCTGGACACCAAGGGACCGGAGATCCGCACCGCCATGCTGCGCGGCGGCAAGGACATTGAGCTCACAGCGGGGCAGCAGGTGACGGTGCACGCCGTCGGCGACGAGTACACAAAGTGGGAGGGCTACAAGGACGAAGACACGGGCGACACGCACATCGGCCTCTCCTACGCGAAGCTCTGCTCCAGCGTCAAGGCTGGCAACCGCATCCTGCTGGCCGACGGCAGCATCAGCATCCGCGTGGACTCGATCCTGGACCAGACCAAGCTGATTGGCACGGTGCTCAATACCAAGAAGCTGGGCCAGCGCAAGAACTGCAACCTGCCGGGCGTCAAGGTGGACATTCCCGTGCTCACGGACAAGGATAAGGACGACCTGAAGAACTTCTGCGTCAAGCACAAGATGGACTTTGTGGCGGCGTCCTTCGTGCAATCGCAGCAGGACGTGCTGTTCATCCGCAGCGTGCTAGATGAGGCCGGCGGCACCAATGTAAGTGCGCGGAAACCCAGTGATGGCGGGCTTGGGCCTACAGAAAGCCTTCGCTGTCTGGAATCCCTGGTGGCGGGCTTGGGGATTTGGGTTTCGCGCTGTTGGCCTGGGCCCTGCACAGCAACAGGGCGTTTGTGGGCAATCATGAGTGCATCTGAGCTTGCGCCCAAATGGCGTTGGCATGTTCTGGTGTGCGTCCTCGCAGGTCAAAATCATCTCCAAAATCGAGAACGCGGAGGGGCTGCGGAACTTTGACGAGATCCTGGAGGTCACAGACGGCGTCATGGTGGCCCGCGGTGACCTGGGCATGGAGATCCCTGTTGAGAAGGTGTGTGAAACGGGCGACCACTGCGCCAGGCCGGCAGCGGTTGTGTGAGTATGTGTGCGCCGGTTGCTGTAGCAACATGCTGCGCAGCCCCGGTAGCAGCGGGGCGCGACGCCCCGCGCGGCACTGCGGCCCAATCCGCCTGCCGCTGTCAAGCGCCTGGGTGGCCGCGCATTGCTTCTTCATTCATGCGGCCGCCGCCGCCCTTGCACCATCTCCATACATCCTTTCCCTGTCCGCGGTGCTCATCAATCCGCTACTCCTGGTCAGCATGTGCACTCACTGCCACTCATGGCTCACTGATGTTCAAGGGCTGCCAACCTCGCCGGGGCCTGTGTGCATGACAACCGTGTCCCCCCTTCCCTGCTTCCCCAGGTGCCGCTGGCGCAGAAGCTGCTCATCACCAAGGCCAACATCGCGGGGAAGTTCGTAATCTGCGCCACGCAGATGATGGAGTCCATGATCACAAACCCCGTGCCCACGCGCGCCGAGATGACGGACGTGGCCAATGCAGTGTGGGACGGCGTTGACGCAGTCATGCTGTCGGGTAAGCTAAAGATAATATGTTTCCGGTAGCGGGATGCCGTTCTGTTTCTGGGAGCACGGCTGCTTGCACATTATGCATGCCTACCCAGTCTTGAGCTTTCTACCGCACTGCCACGCCGGAGTGTGCTGAGCCTTCAGCGCTGACTGCACCTGCTGGATCCGTGCCTTACCCCCCTTGACCCCACTTCGCCCGCGACCCGACCTCTGCCGCCAGGCGAGAGCGCAAACGGCTCCTACCCCGCCCAGGCGGTCGCCACGATGGCGCGCATCGCCCGCTCCGCCGAGATCGGTGTCAACTTCTATCAGTCGTTCGACTACACGCGCACCTTCACGCCCAAGCCGGTGGGGCCAATCGAGGCAATCTGCTCCTCGCTGGCTAAGAATGCCGTCGACATCCGGCCAGGTGGGGCAGGGGACCAAAGCTCGGAGGGCCGAGGGGCGGCAGGTGACGATGCCCCTGGGGCGCATCGTGCTGGCGCATGGTCCTGCTACCTTTTGCGCCCAGGCGCCGTGCACAGGTTGCCAAACGCGCCCTTGGCCGCGCTGCGTGCCCCAACCCGCACTCCTATGCGCTCTAGCCCATAAGTCCAAACTCATGGCGTCGGCGCCCCCAAATGCGTACATCTCCCGTGCGTAATCTATGCTTGCGCCCTAACTTCGTTTTGCCATCGGCCACTCCTCTCCGCGCCGTAGGCATGATCGTGGTCTTCTCGGAGGGCGGCAAGAGCGCCCGCATGCTGGCCAAGTACCGCCCCTGCGCGCCGGTGCTGGTGGTGACCAGCAACCCCGGCATTGCACGCTTCTGCGCCGCACTCTTTGGATGCTACCCGCTGCTACTAGACGCGCCCATCCGCGACGTCGACGGCATGCCCGAGGCGTTGGCGCGCGCCATGAAGTACGGAGTGGAGCACGGTCTGTGCGTCGCCGGAAAGGAGGTGCGGGTGGATCTGGGACGGGGGAATTGGTTGTCGGCGGCATGCCGGGAATCGGTTGAAGGGCCTTCAGGGTGTCGGGATCCCGCTTTTGGAGCTTGCCTGCATGCCCGCCCTTTACTCCACCTCATGCCATGCCACAGGTTATCGTGCTAGTGAGTAATATGGTGGCGCGCGGCGCCAGCCTGGACACCGCCGCCGCGGACACCACGCCCGAGCGCGAGTACTTTGTTACCATCGCGCCCGGCGCCCTCAACATGGAGGCGCTGGGCTCGCTGGCCTTCAGCAGCTCCGCATCCGACCCCAGATTTGTATCAAAGACCATCTCACTCAGGTGAGGTCAAAAGGGTGGTACGGGCATCGCCCCAGGCCGTACGGTATCTAGGCACGGTTGGCGGATCGCGATTTTGGGGCTGTCGGGCGTGGATGTGGTTTCTGGACAAATGCCAATGCCAAGGAGACATACGCCCGCGCCTCTTCTTGCACCGCTAGCGCGCTGTTCCGCAGGGCAGGGCAGTGCAGTGTGTGGATCGCTTGCCGTTTCCGCCACCTGCTCGCAAGGTTATGACTCAACCGTGTCTCCCTCCTCTTGGCTTGCAGGTCCACCACTATCAACCTGCCCATGCTGCTGAGCAGCAGCAGCCCCGTCCGTAAGACCAAGCTGGGCTTCACCATGGGGCCCGCATGCGACGACGAGGAGGCGAGTGCAAGCCGTCATGCGGGCGTTGTGGCTGACGTGTCGCGTGCTGAACTCGGTTACGGCGCTGCGAAGGTCCGATGGTGAAATTGCCCTTACCCTTCCGCGCAGGTGCTGCGGCAACTGATTGTTGGCGGCGCCAACATAGCGCGCTTCAACACAGCGCACGGCACCCTGGAGATACACAAGGAGATGTTCACCAAGCTTCGCCGGTAAGGGATCACCACGCAACAACAGCCGCCCCCATATTCCCTGCATCACTACCCAGCCGTATCCGGAGCAGCGCCCAACTTAGACGGCAGAGACCGGCTGCCTGCTTGGGCGCATCGGCCTTTCCGCCGCCCCCCCCCCCGGGTTAACATCCCCCGCCCCTTGCTGTTGCGACTCTTGATCACCCCCCTGGATTCGGTGTCCACGACGCGACCCGTTTCCCGTTCCGCGTTAACCCCCTCGCCCATTCCCGCACAGCGTATGCGCCGCGGAGCGCCGCGTGGTGGCGACTCTTCTGG
>LSYV01000108.1:146676-170875 GCA_001584585.1 Gonium pectorale | reverse complement strand
GCGGAGCGCCGCGTGGTGGCGACTCTTCTGGACCTGGAGGGCAATGTGGTGCGCACCAGCAACCTGATCGACTTCCAGACCAAGGCCCCGGTAGACAAGATTGAGCTGCAGGTGAGGCCATTCATTGGTGGGTGCACGGGTTCCTTTCCCCTAAACAGCTTCACTGTGGGCTGCATGGAAGTGCGTGGGCTGGGATCATATTGGGACGGTGCGCGGGCCCCTGAGGTTGAAGCCCAACGGATGCTCAAGAGCCCGTTCCAACATGCGCTGTAGAGTCATGCCTCTACTTCATTGATACATGTGTCACGCATGGTCATGGGTGCAGGTTGGAGACAAGGTGGAGCTGTATGGGACGGACGACACGTCAGCTGCGCACTTTGTGGGCTACAAGTCGGCGAGCAAGGTGCGCAACGCGCAGGTGTAGGAGGAGGGCCAGCTGAGCAGCTGCCGCCCTCGGGTCTCCTCACATTAGCAGCATCCCCGTGAGCCTCGTGCACGCCAGCCCCCGCCAGCCCACGTGATTTCTACCAGGCGGGACATGAGCCGCTGTTACGCGCTCAGCTGACGCCTTTCCTCTTGGGCTGCCCGCAGACTCGCATCGGCGTGTCGCTGGCGGACCTGGCCGAGTGCGTCAAGGTGGGCGGCCTCATCCGCATCCAGGACGGGCTGATCAACATCGAGGTCACGTCCGTACGGCCGGGCGGGCCCGTCAACGGCGTCGTGCTCAACCACGCATTCCTCTATCCGCGCAAGGTGCGAGGATGAGGCAAACGTTGCGGAAAGCACTCATTCACCCGGCATGCCTGCCGCCTGCCACGGGGCCGCGGCGTATACGGCTGACCGAAAGTCGCTGAAGACGGGGACGGTCGCCGTTTTCACTGCACGGTGCGCAGCGGAGGGCAGGGCCCCTCGCCCTCCTCTACCAACGCTCTTATTACTGTGCCGCCGTTAATACAGTCCATCGACCTGCCGGCATTGTTCAGTTTTAAACCGTGCAGTGTAGTGATTGATTCCTTTGCACATGTCGCGTCCGTCCAATGTCATGCCGACCCGCTCCTCACTCTGCCCCGCAGCCGGTGCACCTGGTGGGCGTCACCATCCACGCGCCAGTGCCCGCCGCGGGCGACCTGGAGGTGCTGTCCGAGTTCGCGCTCAACAACTCGGTGCGTCGCCCACATGGCACGGATGCGGAGCGCTCCGGACTGGCATGGGCTTGCGCACCCAAGTCGGCATGCCTTCTCAAGGCTCACCCGCACGCAGCAGCAGGCTGGGTGTACCTTGGTTTCGCTCTTCATAGCGACTCCTCCTCCCCCCCCACCACACACACACTCTGGCGTTTTCCTTATCAACACACTCTGGCGTGGGTTGCTAAACTCCTCCCTCCTTGCACCCTGCGCAGGTTGACTACGTGGCAATCGGCGTGAGCAACCGCAACGAGGTGGGCTCCTTGCGCGCCTTCCTGGACGACAACGGAGGGGAGTCCATCAAGCTGGTGAGTCGCGCATAACGCGGATGGGCCGCTGGGGCGCTGAGACTGTGGCGCATGTCCCTCGAGCCCAGGAGCCCCCTATGGGTGCTTACGCCGGTTGGTTTTCCGCCTGCGGTCGGCGCTTCTTTCGCGGGCTGGAACAGTGCACATTTCACCCTTCTCCCTTCGCATTCCGTTCCATTTCCGTAACGTTGTCTCATCCTTGCAACGCGCCACACGTTCCTCGGTTCCGTACAGATTGCCAAGATTGAGAGCGAGGAGGGGCTCCGGAACCTGGACGAGATCATCGACGTGGCGGACGCCGTCATGCTGGCGCGCGGCAAGCTGGGCATGGTGGTCACACCGGAGAAGGTGGCGCTGGCGCAGAGCATCGTGCTCACAAAGGCCAACGTGGCGGGTGAGAGCGCCCGGAGCTGTTCGCCGGCGTGTGAACCGAATCAACGGTTACTCGAGTCAACGACTCCAGTTGTTCATGAGCCGCTCGGACCATTGTATGGCGCTGAACTGATCTGCATTACTCCTCCTCACCCGCCTCTTTCCCTGTGCCCCCCCCCTCTCCGTGGAAATCCTCCCCCTCCCAGGCAAGCCGGTCATTATCTCCCGGCAGATGCTTGAGTCCATGGTCAGCAACCCGCGCCCCACGCGCGCCGAGATGACGGACGTGGCCAACGCCGTGCTGGACGGCGCCAGCTGCCTCATGCTCTGCTCCGAGACCGCCATCGGCTCCTTCCCCGCCGACTCGTTCCTCACCGCCGCCAACATCGTGCGCAACGCGGAGCACGCCACCAGCTACGCATCAATGCACTCGTTCATCAGGTGCGGCCTCGGCGCCGCGCCAATCAGGGCCGTTAGTTAGCCCCGGGGCGTCGTCGCGCCCATCAGCCACGGGCATGGCGCCCTCAAGCCGCAATCGCCTCTTACCCTGACCGCCACCACGCCAGCCTGCCCTCAGCTCTGCTGGGCTCCGCATTCCCCCTCCAGCCCGCCACCGTCCGGAAGCCCGCACAGTACCAAACTCACCCCATTTAACCTACCCATCCGTAGGGACTTCTCCGCCAAGCCCTTCAACACCATTGAGGCCGCTGCGGTGGCGCTGGCCAAGGCTTGCATGGACGCCAAGCTGGGGCTGTGTGTAGTGGTGTCGGACAACGGCGACGCAGCCAACCTGGTCGCGAAGTACCGCCCGCCCGTGCCGCTGGTGGTGGTGTCCAGCCAGCCGCCCGTCGTGTCGCAGCGCGAGCTCATGTTTGGACAGGTACATGAGTTGCTGGGCGTGGGAAGGTCTGGGCGGGGAGGGGGGGCTGCTAGCGTGGACCGAGGGCAGCCAGCATGCAAGCATGCCTGGCCCGGAGGGACCCTTTTTGTTTGTAACGGGTGACACGGGTTCGCCGCGCTGCCATCACGCCCCATACATCGGTGACACGGCTGCAATGAGGGGGCCAGGGTCGGAGGGGGGCGCCAGCGGCATGCATGCCACCTGCGCTGGTTGAAGCGGTTCCAGCAATGTGCGTGCGACTTGCACGCCCCTGGCCGCCACCAACCGGTCCCAATGGCCCTCCACCGCTTCCAATCCCCACCGTCCGCAGGTTGGCTACCTGGTGAGCATGGACGTGATCAATGGCGATCTGTCGGGCGTGCGCGGCCTGGTGGCGGGCGTGGCGGCTTTCACGCAGTCCAAGGGCCTGTGCGGCGGCGGCAACAGCCTGCGGGTGGCGGTCATGACGGGCAGCACCGCCATGGACGTCACAAACAGCGCCATCATACAGATTGTCGACGTCTGAGGAGACTTACCGGATTCTGATGGAGGCTTAAGTGCAACTGTGCCGCTGTGAGGCCAAGCTGTAGCGGCGGCGCCTCTGGGGGCCCTGGGGTGGGAATGGCGCCAGCTGGCTTTGTGCAGATCGGCGGCGTCTGAACAGCTAGACAGACAGCTCAACAGACAGCGGAACAGACGCGGGCCGTTGATCGAGGTGAAGAAGCGGGCGGTGCCGGTGGCGATTGCGGTAGTGGCCAATGGCGTCTCGCTGTTGGCCTTGGGAGCGCCTAACAGCGCCAACGCGCGGATCGGCGGATGGCGTTGTGTGAGCATGCGGCTGTGCATGCAATGAGATTGGATGCCCCGTGTTCTCATGGTGAGTAGTCCCTTGTTCCGTGATCCTCTTTCGAATGCATTCTCCCTGAGTGGCTGCGTGCAATCCGCGGTGAACAGGGTGCGCGGGGGGGGGAGCTATGCGCCTGCGTTCTTCGGGCGTTGCGAGTGGCTTGGGGGTGCGGGTCTGCAAAGTACGGTCACCTGTACTGTTGCGGTCGCATGGTTGTCAGTCCGCTGCGGTAGCGCGACATTGGGGACCTTGCACTGCAATTTTGGTGCAATGGGAAAAGATTGTCGACAGGGATCCGATGGCTTTGCCGGAGGATGCGAATGTCTGGTGGGGCCAGTGAATGGGCGGTTTTGTGTGAGGCAGGCGTGCGGCGCGGCGCGGGACACTAAGCTATCAATCGCGATCTGTTCGAGATGGCGTTTAGACCTTTATTGCTCGTTTTTGGCTCGTAAAAGCCAAGGCTCGCTGCGTAGTATATGCGCGGGACGGCGGTGTGTGTGTGGGAGATGGCGACCCAGTAGCAAGGAGGCGCCTGGGTCAGTGCGGCTCCCGGTTCATTGTGGGAGCGCGCGGCGCTTCGGCCGGGCACCAGTACCTCCTCTCTTCTTTCAGGGCACTGTATGTCTTATGCACGAGAGAGTCGTGCCACCGCACCAGTACCGTATACCGTAAGTGTGGTGATGAACGCACGGATGTGTGGATTCTCGAGGCTGCATCCGGCAGGGTCGTTTGATCGGCTGGATTCCCTCGTCGTGACGTAAATGCATTACGAAGATCTTGACATATCATGGCTGGCGCTGCTTCGGGATCGTGCTAACAATCGGACGCTTACAACCAGGGAGTGGGACGGACTTGACCGGTGATAACAAGTATGCCAGGGAGAGGGACGCGTTACATCATGCATCGGACATCATGGGTTGAATTTGGGGATGCTGGATGACCTTCTTCATTCAGGCCCTTCCGGACGGTGGCTGCCGTGGGCTGCCGTGCGGTCTTTGTCGTGCAGACGGCGAGAGCCGCAGAGCCCTGCAGCGGCGGTGATGTGCACATGTACGCGTATGCATGCAGCGAATGACCTGCGATTTGCAGGTCAGGCGATCGTACTGTCCTTAGGGGCTGAGGCCAGACCGGTGTAATTTGCAACTGATTGAAGCCACAACAAGCCGTAGCTCGTTACAGTCGAGCGGCGTCCCCAGCGCCCACGCTGTCGTGCAGCGTTAGTGCATCATGCCCCTGCACCTCATCACGCCATGAACTCCCTGGCAACCTTCCTGCATGCAGTACACAGTGACGCATGCCGCACGTTTCCGTCTTCATTTTTCTCTGTTTTCGGGGTCGAGGACGTCAGCACCTCATCAGGGATGCGCCTCTCCCAACAGGTTGGGAGACGATGCTCTACCTCGCGTTCTCACTTGCTTGCCGGATGGCTCATGGGGCTCAATGCGCCAGGGACAAAGAAGGGATACCGCTCGCCCGCAGCCGGCACCAAACCAGCCATCATGCTGCGCCCTGCACCGCCGCCGCTGCTCCCCGCGCGGTGCAGACGGCCCGCAACGCGTACGTGCGCCCCACCTGCACTGCCCTCCTGACAGTCTGGGATCTATGCCTGCCCGGAACGCGCACAACTCCCAAAGCCCCTCGGCGGCTGGGCCTTCTTGTGGCGGGGCGCCACCACGCTGAACCTTTCTGTTTATCGCACGTATGGCCATGACAAGGTCCCGCGCTGCGCTCCAGCCCCCCGCCCCCCGCCCCCCGCCTCCCGCCTCCGCTACACGCGCACCACCCTGCTGGCTGCCTTGCGCAGTCGGTTCATGACGGCGGTGCCCGCGCCCGCGTCGCGCACGCCCTCCACCACGATGGCCCCCACGCCCAGCTCGTCCATGTGGCGCAGCCCAGCAAACAGCTCCGAAGCCACCGCCTCCGGACGGGACACGTGGCCAAGCACGTACTCCATCACCGCCACGCCACCCAGCGCCGCCGGCGGTGCGTCTGCCGGCGCGGTCCCGCAGCCGCTGATTGCTGACGGCTGGGACGGTAGCGGCCCCGACGGCGCCCCCGCGACGGTGGTCCGAAGCACGCCCACCGTCCACCGCCCCGACGGCGCCGTGCCCTCCCTGCCGGCTGTCCCCTCCACCGCAGCCGTCGTCGTCGCCGTTGCCGCTGCTGCTGACCGCTCCGCCGCCAGCTCTGCCAGCAGCGCCGCTGCCGCCGAGCGTAGCCTCGCCGCCAGGCACGCGTCATCCTCGGCGGCGGCACTAGCGCTAAAGTTCATTCCAGTGCTGCCGTCACCGCTGCCGGCGGCGCCGCTGTCCGCACCGCTGGCGGTGCCGCCGGCCGGCCGTGCGTCCCCCGGGTCCAGCAGGAGCACGGGCGCCGAGGGGCTGTAGTGCCGGTACTTCATGCCGGGCGTGGTGGGCGCCGCCTCCAGCGCCGCGTCCACAAAGTCCCTTCTGTACACCTGCGGACCGCATAGTAAATCCCGAGTTCAGCTTCTGACACCGCCAAGTGTTTGGCTCACGGCACGGGAACATGTGGGCAGCGCGCGTTGACTACGTGCGGATTACTTTTTCACGAGCACACACCTGCAAACCGCTGAGGCCCGGGTAGCTGGCCAGACGCTCGGCTGTGACGCCGCCGGGCCGCAAGATGGCGGGCGGGGAGCGCAGGCCGTCCAAGACGGTGCTCTCGAGGCCGCACGTGCAGGGCCCGCCGTCCAGCACCAGCGGTATGCGGCCGTCAAGGTCGGAGAGGACGTGGCGCGCGAGGGTGGGGGAGGGCCGGCCGGAGGAGTTGGCCGAGGGCGCGGCGAGGGGGAAGCCGCAGGCGGCTATGAGGGCGAGTGCGAGCGGGTGAGCGGGCATGCGCACGGCCATGGTCGGCATGCCGCACGTGACCGCATCGGGCACGAGCGGGCTGCGCGGGAGCAGGATGGTCAACGGCCCCGGCCAGAGTTCAGCTACAGCTGCGGTGTAGATCGCCGGTAGGGACCACCCCGGGGGGTAGAGGGAGGCGAGCATTGCGAGCGAGGAGACGTGGACGATGAGCGGGTTGTCGGCCGGCCGGTTTTTGGCAGCGTAGATCTTGCTGACGGCGGAGGCGGAGAGCGCATTAGCAGCAAGGCCGTAGACGGTCTCCGTCGGGATGGCGACGACCTCGCCTGCTGCCAGGAGTGCCGCGGCACGGGCGATGACCGGGTGCCGCCGGGGAGCCTCATCGCGTCCGGACGTGCTGGCCTCCCCTCCCCGCAGCTCCGCAGCATCTACGACGGCGACCTCCGTCTGCATGGTCGGTGTGTTCGCCGGGAGTTCGGCGCTCCGCGCCGAGTCGAGCTCTCCCGCCGCCGCTTTGATTTCTGACCGCTGGAATTCCCAGGTGTGCTGGAGCTGCTGCCGAGGTAATCCAGCAGAAGGGAAGGGACGACGAACCGCCTGGATATAGAGCGGCGCAACGCAGCGTCGTCGCCGCAAGGATAGCCCGGAATGGGGCGAGTGTTTTGCAAAGGTCATCAAGTGAAGCTGTTTACTAGTTGAGTATAATCATGCAGTTGCATTATTGTAAGCTGAACCGCAATTCCGCCCGGGAACTCACAGTCGAGTTTGAGCGGACATAAGTGCCATGATTGAAATAAGGCAGTCCTTATATGCTTTATCTTCCATGGTTTCCTACTACTGGCTTACTGGCCTCGGCGCCGTACGGCATGCGTGTATGAGACACGACGGGGTGTACACGTTAGAGAATAATATGGAATGGGGAGGAGTTAGAATGGGCGAATGTGAGGCACGAACGGGAGGAGGTGGATTGGGCGGCGGTTTTCCCCGTTTGGCACCATGATCCGACATGATCCGTCAGGCCTCGGACAGCCTCCTTGCAGATCCGTCCAGGGTAGAGGCACCTCAGTTTCCCCTTGCGGAGGATGGTGTACACGCATGCCAACTCGTTCGGGTCGCCTGGCAGCCTGGTTATCTTCCATTGTGGGGATTCGTCAGGCCGCACGTTTCCCCTTCCTCCGGAGGCCACGAAATTCGTTTGGCTGGGGACGATTTCGCCCCCACGGGACCGTGCCGTTTTCGTAAACATTTCGAGGGGTGCTGTCAGTGGTGCAATACGAAAACCGAATCATCACACACATAAGCACCTGGTACTTCACCGCCCATCAGGATCACCACGAAACCGATGTTAATGAATCGGAACTGAGCACCTGGGCACCCATCCAAGTAGGGGCCTTGTAAGATGTTGCCGCGGCCGTCCATGATTGGCGGCAGATGGGATCGGACCCGTACGTTTTGGGTTGTTTGCGGACCCTGGAATTCGTGTGGCTGACGACGATACATGGCCCATCAGAACCTCATTTTTCCCAAGTCCGGATCAAGTTTACCCTCTCATTTTTCGTAAATCATGTCCACAGCAAGGGGCGTTTTTCGAAAAAACGTTCAAGATAGCCAGGCTGTCGCCTGGACCTACCGGGACGTCCCTTTAGTCTCTGGGTTCGCACCGGTGTCATACGGTAGCGCGCTTGTTCACTCGAGGTGCCGAGCAGCCGATGCGCATTCCTGCGCATCACTGTGTCGTGCCAGTTCCGTACAACGTACGAAACATGCGCGAAGCACGTGCATGTCCGTGACTGCTGACAGCAGGTCAAGCGCATGCGCAAGCGCGCACGACGCTCCGGCTGAGCTGGCTGGGGCGCGTCAACGCCGGGGCACGTCACTGTTGGCTGTTTAACCAAGGCGCCGTCGTTTTAGGTCGTTATGACTGCTCGGGAGAGGGGCTCCCCGCATGTGACTCCCCGGACACTATTCCCCCACCCAGCCCGACCCGTGAGCACACTGGCGCCGCAGAAGCGCAAATCCGGTCGGTCGCACATGTACCCGAGCGTTGTGGAGCGCAGTCAAAAGAATGCTTACAAGTAACGCGATTAGGAAAAATTCTGCCGGAGGCCGGCAGGTAATCACAAGCCCCTCGCTCAACCCCTCGCCAACCGCTTCCCCTTTATTCGTGGCAGCACGGGGTTTCCCTTACCGCCAACCCCCCGGGAGGCCATGCGCCCCGAGTTAGGCGGACCTCTCCAGCGCCACGCCACCCGACCGACCCGTTTTTGCGTCCGATCGAAGCAAAATACCGAGCTGCTTTCCGCCCGCCACTCCACGCCCGCCCGCCGCGGGCTATTACGATGATAGGTACCGTACCGTGCAGGACATGCGCACGGGACACACACATGACTCAGAGTATGCCAGCCTCCCCATCCGAGCAATGCACGTAGCGACTAAAACGTACACATGCGAACTTGCACACTACGCCAGCAGTCAGCGACGACCGCCCCGCCAATCTGCCCCCCAGAATCGGCAGCAAGGCGGAAGTAAACCCCCTTGGGCGAGCGGGCGCTTGCGAGCGTGCAAGGCACCATCCTCGCCGTGAGTTCCTACGTTATCATCCGGCTCGCGCCTGAGGGCGACTCCAAGCACGCACAGCTCGGGAGGCCAAGGCACCGCGCGAGGGCCAAGCATGGCCCTCACACGAACATAATAATGGCGCAAGGTTGGGCGAGCGGGCCGCTCGTACTGTCGTACGTACGGCGGGGTGCAGACTCCGCTCGTGCACCACATGCTGGCACCGGCCCGCATGGATTAGTTGATGGAAGAGCACCTCACGCAACACCACCTGGCAACAGCGCCGTTGCGTGCGGGTACAGGGAATGAGTGGAACCGCCAACAACGGCTCGTGGGCCCCTTTACCGCCTTGCTACCCGCAGACGTCCACACCCCCAATTCGTTCGACAACCACTCCACCGCCACTTACGTACAGGGCCCTCCTACTAGCAAGAACGCCGTTGACGCCCGCCCCCATCAATCCTGCCTACTCCCTCACTCTTCCCGCCCTCGTTTCCTGCTCCCTGGCCCCCAGGTTGGGCAGAGAACGGACCTCACAACACTCACGCTTGGGTTCGCTCTGCCCGTTCTCGTTCCTAGTGTGGAATAACAACGCACGGCCGCAGCCGTACGTCACGCCGTACATGTCCTGCCGTACATATAGTGCACATGTGCAGCGGCAGCCGAAAAAGCCGTACGCCGTGCGCCCCGCTTCCGGGCTCGCTGAAGTCGGGGTTTCAGGGTTTATAACACATGCGTTGCAATTTCCCTCGTGTTGGCTACCCCTCCTGCGCGCCGGCCAGGTACCCCAACACACGCGGGCGCGCACGCCTCCAGCAACAGATCGGCCCCGCAGCCCTCGCATCCCGGCCTGCAGGGCTGTCCGCGGGCGCAAAGCGCAGCAGGCGCCCTTGCCGTAGTCATGGCTCCACCCCTCAGCCCCAGGCGCTCTCAGATAAGACCGCGCCGCCCGGGCAGGCAGAGCTCCCCGGCAAAAAAGCAGGGGCCCGAGTCGGCTCGCGCCTCGGGCAGCCTGGGCGACGGACCGGCTGCCATCTGCCCAGGCACCATACCGGTACGCAGCGCTACCCCGACCCCCGTGCCTGGCTCTTCCGGAAGTCGGTCGCCGGCCAGCCCGTCTCCGCCCATTGGGAGGGTTGGGGCACGTCAAGGCGCCGAAGAGGCACCCGCCCCCCGCAGTTTTCGGCGAGCGAGCGGTCCAAGAGGCCGCGGTCCTCCTCGCATCGTGCATCCCCTTGCCCCCGCCCCGGCTCTACCGCAGCTTGGCGCCCCAGGCCAGAAGTCCGAGTAGCGCTCCGCCGATGACGACGAAGGGCTCAAAGATCTTGAGCTCGTCCACAGCTGAGAGGGCGAGGGAGGACACGTGAAGGGGGGACGGAGGTCGGAAAACAAGGAGCAACATGCAAGTACGGCAACCCGCGAGATCAGGTACGCACGACGCTTCCGCAATCGACGACCGTGACGAGTTGGGTGCCCGACCGGCAGGGCGCGCCACGCAGGACCCGGAGCGACGAGGGTGCTACCGGTAGTCGCTAGCGGCCGAGCGCCACACCAGCGAGCGACGTTCGGTAGCCAAGAAAAAGAAGAATCCCCGCTGGCGCAGGTCCCTTGCAACTGCCGGATCCTCGCGGCATCTGCAAGACCCCGGCATGCCCGGTATCACGACTGGAGGCGCCCAGCCAGCCCCCGTCGGCCGCTCCACGCCGCACACGCGTGCACCCCCCCTCTCCGCCCACCCCTGGTGCCCACCCACCGGTGAAGGCAAAGAGGCCGATGCAGAGCGAGGCGTCCTTAAAGGGGCTGATGCGCCACACGTCGATGGTCATCTTGAACACGGACGCCAGGATGAGCCCCACGCCCACGGCGTTCATGCCCGACAGGCCGCGCCGGTAGATCTGGTGGTGGCGGTTGGGGGTCAGAAGAGTCAAAAGGCGTTCTCACTAGAGAAGCCTGAGGCGCAGCCCATTGTGATGGTGGTGGTGGTGGGATCAGGGTCGGTGCAGGTGGAAAGTGGATTATCAGATAGGGCGCATCGTCCTTGCAGAGAGAGCCGTGGGGCGAGTGCGCCTTACCGGTCACGGGCATGTGGCTGTGCGGAGGAGGGCACGGGCAAAACAGCAAGGGGTTGATTCAACCCGGGTCCAACCTGCCTACCAATGCACTGAATTCTTTACCCCCCACCGCATGTTCCCTGCGCCCCCTGTACGGAATGTACGGAATGTACGGAATGTACGGAAGCGCTGCGTCCACCGACAGCCGCGGCGGTTCACCCGCGGCACACCACCCTGCCGACGACGGCTTGCAAACGAGACACCCAAAGCCACCAATCGTATGCGTTGTTCCTTTTCAACCCAAAGCCACCAATCCAATACGGCGCCAGGCGCGACAGTGGGTGCACCCAAAGCCGGCGCTGGTGCACCGTGCTCAATCCCGCGAGCGCAGCGCCCGTCCGCGCCCGTCCCCAGCTCCCTCCCTCCCCCTTTGCTTGCCCCCCTCGCGCCGGCCGCCCGCACCTGCCACGTGCGGAACTTCTTCCAGAAGGGCAGCACCCCGAACATGAGCAGCACGCCGGGCGCGAAGAGGCCGAACCACGCCAGCACGGCGCCCAGGATGAAGGGGTACTTGAACTGCGCGGGCGGCAGGGGGGGGTGGACACGAGGGGGCGGGGGAGGAGGTTGCGTGGAGAAACAGGGTTTGGTAGGAACGGGGGCCGGGGGCAGTGGCGACGGGGATCGGGTCGTCACGACGGCAGGAGGGGAACAGGGGCGGGCGAGGATGAAGGAAACGTGAACCCGGATGCGACAGGGAGGACCGGTCCGGGCCTTGCCTTCTCACCCCTGCATGCATCCTGGCCCCGGCCCACTAAGCACGCCCCTCCCAGGCTCGTAAGATATCGGCAACACCATCCTGCTGGTCCTGCTCCTCCCCGAAGACATGCCAACTGCGCAAGGCGCTGCAGACACCCCCATCCCCCCTCCTACACACACCCCACGACATCACCACTTTCGCGCTTACGCTCGTCGTATGCGTTGTTCCTTTTCAAAACACCCCACATACGCCGTGTGCGCCCCCCCTGCCCCAACGCGCTGACCTTGATCGCCATGATACAACCCAGGTAGGCGGAGAAGTTGAACAGCGGGCCGGGCATGGCCTGTTGGCGAGGGGGCGGGCGGGCGAGCGTGGGGGGAGGGGAGTGCGGGTTTGGCGAGTTGGTTTGGAGGCCGCACACGCGATTCATGAGCGCTCGTGCAAACATGAGCTGCTCACGGTCCATTACACTACGCAGCGGGGATCAGCCTGCCGGCCAGCGCCCTTTCACAGCCCCCCACCCGCACAGCCCCGTGTCGGTCCCCCATGCCTGCATGTGCATACCTGTCAATGCGCCCGGGAACCCCCACAACACTCGTCATCCACAGGGTGGCCCCCCCTATAGTCCCCGCCATCCCACCCTCCTCGACAGCACCTTCGCGCCACCTTGCCGCTCGCCTGCGGCCCCCTCCCCCGCAGCCCCTCCCAGCGGTCTATCCTCCGCCTGCCCGGACCGTAGGACCCTGCCTCCCACCCTGAAGCCCAACCCGCGTCGCCGCATGCCCCTGTCCCCTATCACGCACACCTGCACGGCTCCGAGGCCCGCGTAGAACTGCTTCTCGGTGACCCAGGTGTTGGGCAGCTCGTTGCCGTCGTCGCCCTTCTTCACCACGTCCGTCAGGAGCATGGGCAGCACAACCTGGCCGGGGGAAGGGGTGGGGGGGGGGCGGTGTGTATGTGTGTGTGGGGGCGCCGGGGGGTGCAAGAGAGGTTGCTAAGTGCCCGCACTCCACTGCGATGGGACGCGTCGGGTGGGGAGGGTGGCCAGCGGGGCGCGGCTGTGCCACGTGCCTTGGTGCGCGGAGGCGCGCGAGGCGCGGGCCAACCCGTCCACAAGCACACGTCGGCGGAGTGTGCCGGGCTGCGCAGGGGGCCTTGCGGCAGTGACCGGGAGCGGCAGCGGCCCATGGGGCGGCGGCGGCACGGCGGGCGGTGGCAGCGCGAACCGCGTCGGTCGCTGCTGCAGTGCAGCGCTCCCTCGCCCGCACCTGTACCATGGCCCGTCCGCACCTACTGTACGTACACCCGCGCGCACGTGTGCTGCCCGCCCGCCTGGTCATCCTGGCCCCGCCTCCCTCATGCATCGCCGCTCGCATACCCGCCAACGTGCGTGAACACGACATGCACCTTTTCTCTCGCCTCCTCATCCACCCCCCGACAGGGCCCACCCGCACACAGCAACACACGTCACAGCGCACACGGACCCACTCACTCGCAACAAATCGCTGCGGTTTCACCGGACCTCCCCGCCCGGGCAGTAACCCACAGCATCCCAACACCCCCCGCCGGGCCCCCGGCTACCGCGGCAGATCTCTCTCTGGCGCGCGCGCTCACCTGGCCTCCTCCGTAGATGATGGAGCCGATGCGGTAAAACACCTCGAACCAGCTGAGCGGCCCGTCGCCGTTCTCGTACTTTGTCCGCGCCAGCACCAGCACCGCCACCAGCACCGCCATCCACACGCTTATCAGGACGCCGCCGCCCAGCATGCCGAAGCCCAGCGACTCCACGCCGCCATCGTTGCCCTACGGGGCGCGGTACGGAAATCAGAGAAAGGCTGCAGTCACTTGCCGGCCCTAGCGTCGTCCTTCAGGGGGGCCAACCACATTGCGGCACTGCGCCGCTGGCTGGGTCGCGGCCCAGCGGCCCGCACGCAAAGGGCCACCACAGGGCCCTGTCCGCCCGCGTTACTCTGGGCTGGCATCCCGCTTACCACCTCACGTGCTCCCGCGTGTCGCGGCCTCCCGCGTCCCAAACGACTGCCGCTTACCACCTCACGTACCCCCTCCCCCCCCCACACACACCACCACTACAGATCACCCTGAGGTCCCCGTCGGCATTGCCCCTACACCGCCCCGCCCTCACAGTCTTGTTGTCAACCGTTTTGCTCCTGAAGTCCCCACCCGCACCCCCTCGCCCCGCTCATGTGCGCCGCGGCCCCCGAAGTGCGGCATCCACGTGTGGTGGCTCCGCGCCCACCCGCCCGCGCCCCCCGCAAGCCCCCACCCCACCCCACCCCCACCCACCTTTAGCCGCTTGTCCTCCTTGCGCTCCGTGAAGTTGGTGATGGCGAAGCCGATGATGATGAGCAGCGGGAAGAGCCAGGGCTCAGACCAGTAGATGGCGGCGCCGGCGGCCAGCGTGCCGATGACCGCCGTCACCTGCGGCATTGCGGGTTGTAGGGCAGGGGAGGAGGGGCTCGGCAGGTGGCCTTAAGTTGCACACGTGCCGCCAAAACACACACGCTCCCCCTTCAGGCCCCTATTACCCCCCCCCACACACACACACCTTCCTCACACAACATACACGTATTTAGAGACACAGCGCGGCCCCAGTAATCCCTGTTCCTCACAGTAACCCTCCCCTCACGTGCGGGGCGGGGAGCTTTGCGAGCAGGCCGTTTGCAATGGCGGATGCCACCCCGCCGTCCATCGCACACGCAAAACCGCCCCCGCAGCATGCTTCCCAACACCCCCAGAACCCCCATCCCCATTTCCTGACCGCCCTCCCCCGCTGACACGCACGCCACCATCCCCCGGTCGCCTCACGTTTGTGTTGCACAGCTTCAGGAGCAGGCCCTTGGTCGCGGATGCCACCAGCGCCACACCGACTGCCGACAGCCCCGCCACGATGCCCTCTAGCCAGCCGGGCGGGTTGGTCAGGAAGTTGGCCGCGCCGGCGCCCACCAGCGTCATCACCACCGCGCCGGGGTACTGGAACAGCGCGCCCGACAGCAGGCCGCCTGCGGGGCAGGTGGTAGTGGTGGTGTGTGCGTGGGGAGGGGTGGGGGGTAGGGCGGCGCACAGGTCAACGGACGTCGACGAGATGGGTTGAGGGGAGGGGGATGCGGGGGGAGGGGGAGAGGCGCGACCCGCAGGGAAGCCCGGGGGCGAGGGGCGCGCCGGGGACATGACCCAATCAGTCCATGCCGGGCACGATATGGAGCGAGGGCCGGTGGCACCGGCGGGCGGTCACCGTCCCCGTCTCCCGACCACGCTGGCTGCGCCCGGGCCCCGAGCCCTATACCCCGCACCCCGCACGCCGCAGCGCCTCGCTCGGACATCCCCCCTCCCCAGCACCGAGCTCCGTTGGCCATGAGCTACTGCGTCTCGCACCCCGTGCCCGTAGCCCTGTGACCGCCCCCGCGCCACCCACTCCACGCCCCTTCCCCAGGCCCGCCACTCACCCAGCACTCCCTTCTTGACCGTCCCGATCGCAAAAGACACCTGCGTGGAGGTGGGGCCCGGCAGGCACTGCCCCAGCGAAAACAGCTCCGCAAACACCTGCGGGGGCGACCGCCAGGGGGTGGGTGCGTGTGAGAACGTGGGGAGCGGGCGTGTGTTCAGCGGGATAGGCGGCATAGACGGCGTCGGGACGCTCGGCAGCCCAGTGTTAGCCCCTGCGGCATCCATCGCCCGTCCACCGCCGGGAAGGGGGTAAATGAAGGAGGTCGATTGGACGACGAGAGCAGCCGTGGGGGTAAGGGGTGGGCGGCAGTCAGCACGGCCCTGACGAGCGTGCACCCCTTCCCCATCTGTCAGCATGAGGGAGTGGGGGTCGAGCAACGCGGACGGGCGCTGACGCAGGCGCCTGCCCGCACGAGGGTGAGGGACCCTGGCGGCCCGCCAGGCCGACCCGTGGGTCCGCAGCATCTCACCACTGAGCCATTGTCACACGCACCTGCATGGACATCCACTTGTAACGCTCAACGAAGAAGCGCTGGAAGAGGCCTGGGAGGGGGAAAGGAGGGGATGTGGGGCGCTGGGCTGGGCGGGGCGGCTTGGACAACGCGCGGGGCGGGGGGTCTGCACAACGGCCCATACTGGATAGCGGCAGTGGGTAAGAGTCAATTATCACTTAACGCCGCAATTCCCCTGGCCCCCAATGCACCGACGGCTATGCGCCGTCGCTGGGCCGCGCCACGCCGCGTGGACGGCGCCCCCTGCTAGCGCCGATAGCACCCGTGGCTGCTGGCACCACGAGCACAGCACCATATACCCAGAGCCGACAACGCTATACACTGCGAGTGGCAGCGGGGGCGCACTGCGGCAACGCAGCAACGCACCGATGTGTGCCGCCGGCCCTCCGAAGCCTGTTAGGCGGGCGAGAGTGGCGGGGGCGCGGGGGCGGTTAGAGCGGTTGCTGGTTGGGAAGCGAGGGCTGGTTGAGCCCAAGGCAAGACAGGGGTGAAGATAAGTTCGTCTGCGGCGAGGATGGGCTCCCGGCGCAGGGCACAAGGCGACAAGAGCGGCCCGATACACCCACCAATGTACCCCATCAAGCTCCAGGTCTTCAGGATGTCAAGGTAAGTAACGGAAACATATTGCTCCTCGCCCTCGCTTGGTGCCGGCTCTGGCGCCGGCGTGGCGGGGGGCTCCGGGGCGTCGGGCGCGGCGCGCGGGGTCGATGGGGGCGACGGCGACGGCTCTTTGACTGCCACCACCGCGTTCGCTGCCCCCGCTTCAAGGTCATTGTCTTTCACAGTCGGCGGCATGGTGCCTGGAAGGTTGCTAGTGTCGTCCTCTCTCTCTGCGACTGGCCCAGCTCTGAGCGCCCAACGGTCTCCGTTCATGGTACAACTGCCAAGTTCGCTCGGCGGAACATATACATAGTTGAGTAGAATTGTTCGGACGTGTGGCTGAGAGGTTGGCCGAAGCACTGCGCCGGCCTGCTGGCCTCGCCCGTCGCTTGGGTCGGTGGTTTCAGCGAGTTCTTCCTCATGAGCTAGGGGTAAGAAAGACAATGTGTGTAGGGCATACAATTTACGAGCAAAGAATATTCGCTATTGTTGGCCCGACTACCAAACCATCACGCGGCGGGCGCTTTGCCCATGTCCACATGAAATTTTTATGCAAAACATCTGCGATGCGTCAAGACGCGGTCTGCAGTATTAAGACCCTCGGGTCTGCGTCCAGGGTCCGCGGGTCACCTTAGCGCTATGCCCTGCCGGCTCGTATGCAGAGACGCAATATGAGCTTCTGAATAGGCGCTGCCAACCTGATTGCGACTGGTTTCGGCGAGGATGGTCGCGACCGCATCCGCACGCACACATTGGGGCCAGGGCACTGCGTCTACAAGAAACCCCGGCCCAAAACGCGATGCAGGCCATACTGCCCGCGCATTGCCCCCATCCAGGAATCCCATACCGTTAACGGCTGCATGTACACCAGAACCAAAAGGGCGAAGGGCCGCCAGGCCCTCGCTACGCCCCAGTCCGGACGCCACGCACGCCGAACAAACCCTGCGTACCAGGCACCAACCAATGCGCCACGCAACGGCATCATGCACACAAGGCGGGGAGGGTCCTAAAAAAAAACCAGAAACGGGGAAGGCAGCCTCTACGGTCTTAGGAAGCCCGTGCTACCAAGGGCGACTGCACAGGAGGCACACCCGGGCACCCGGCGCACCAAACGTCATGCACTTGTCCATTTTAGCACCGGAACTTAACGCAACCTCAACGCAAGCAGTGAAAAAAGAGAGATGCAAACAACCACACGCATACGCGAGCCCGTTTGCTAGCCGCACAGGTTCTGTTGCGCACCGAGACTTGCACCACCACCGTGCCTCTGTACCACCCATGCTTGTACATCTCTCTCCTTGGCGATGACGTGCCCGCAGCCAGTGGCTCACGTCGTGAGGTGGTCTGCGGGCGGATAGCCCGGCGGCCTGCAGCCCCTCATCCTCCTAGGGGGAGGCAACTCCCACATTCGCCACCAAGAAGCGGATACGCCCTTGTTGTACCGCCTAACAGCAGAATTGCGGCAAAACTCTGCAGCCATGGCGTGCGGTGCCGTGTACCGGCTGTGGCGAATGCAGCGGCGGCGAGGCCCCGCCTGCAACCCGTATCTGTATCTGCCAACCCATGCTCGCCTCCAGGACCCAGCCCTGCACAGGGCTGGGAGCTTCAGCGCACCCCCTCTGCCACCCACTCGAGCCCCGAGGCGCGACGCGCCAGCGGAAGGCGGCCTGGCACCCCATTCCTTGCCGCCATCCTGGCCCCCGTCACAAGAAGTTCGCGTCCAGCTGCTTTAGTTTGGGCAGCATGTTGAGCAGCTTGCGCTTGTATTGCGGGTCGTGGGCCTGGCGGGGCAGCGAGGGAGGGCAGCCGCGGGGAGGGGACAGGACGAGGTGAGCGGTGCACGCGAATGGCGCCATGGCGTCCGAACCTGGCCTCGATGGCCCCGTGGAACAAAGCCCAGGTGCCAGGCACAGGGCGGGATCACCCTCCGGGCAACGGCATGATGGCGTCCACGCTGATGGCGAGCAGCCCCCGGCCACCCCCTCCACCCCCTCCAGCCTGCAGCCCCAGGCCCCGTCCCTGTATCGCCCAGCCCGCCAACGCTGGCTCCTCATCTGAACGTCCTGCACCCTGCTTCTCATTACCGACGCGGTAATCCGCGATACTCCCGCAATTTTGGGACTGCATGGCATCCTGTGATCAGCGCTTTTGTGTAATCCCTTACTAAACCCTCCCTTTAGGAGATGTAGGAGAACTTAAGCCGTTCCATTACCTTCCCCCTTTCGAACCGGCAGCTCCTTGCCGTACTGCCACCCGGGAGACTCACCGGCCTTCAGCCGGAGCCCCCCTCCCGTGCCCTTCTCGCCTGCACCGCTCGACTCCCCGTTCCACTCACCTACCGACATGTCCGAGCCTTGGCCTACCCCTTCCCCCGACCAGAGCCAGGCGCTTCAAAGTGCACCTGCACAGCTGCATGCACGGTACAAAACCAAGCACAGAGCCGCAAACCAAGCCCCCCCTCACGTGCCCCGGGCTCACCGCCGGGTTGCCCTCGAGGTAGATGCAGGTGAGGCTCTGCCGCACAGGGTCCAGCGCCCGGTCCAGCGCCGCGTCGATGGCGGGCAGCTTGTTGTCGTTGAGCCACAGGTCCTCCAGCGCCGTCTGCGCCGCCAGGTCGCCCGGCTGCAGCGACGTGAGGCGGTTGGAGGAGACGTCCAGGATCTTGAGCTGCGACAGCGCGCCCAGCCCCCCCAGCGCGCTGATGCCGTTGTGGCTGAGGTACAGCTCCTCAAGGAGGGTGCATGCCTCGAGGCCGGCCATGGAGGTGAGCCTGGGGGTGGGCGCGGTCGGGCCCCGTTAATTGGATGGGCAGAAGGGGGAGCTGCGCCCCCCCCCCCAAGGAGCTTCAGGATGCGGGGTGCGGGTGTGGCTCAGGCACGGCACCACCAGCGCCGTATGACGAGGTCCGGGCAGGGCCTAGGTTAGGGATGCGACTTTTGAGGGCCCACGCTGGCGCTCTCCATCCCCACCGCGGCACTTGTCGCAGCTGCCAGCAAAGCCCCCAACAACCCACCTGCCCCGCGGCCCCCCTGCTGCCCATGCATCCCCCCGCTTGAGCCCCCCAGCCCCTAACGCCCTGCCTGTTGCTCTGCAGGGATATGCGCCGCAGGTTGGTGAGCGTGGCAAGCCCCGCCACCTGCGCTATGCGGTTGCGCCCCAGCCACAGCTCCCGCAGCCCCGTCAGGCTGGCGATGCCCTCGATGGTCCGGATGCGGTTCGAGCCCAGCTCCAGCAGCGTCAGCGACGTCAGGTGCGAGAGCGCCGCGATGGCGGTGACCTTGTTGTTGGCAACGTAGACCTCCTCAATCGCGGGCGAATCCAGATCCGCGAGCGGAAGGAGGTTCCGTATCTGAAGAGGGGTTTCAACGGTTGGGCACCGGGCGTGAGGACGAGCCGAGTGCCGGGAGCAAGAGGGCAGCGTGAGGCCGTGGCTGCCTGGCTGGCTGGCTGCTTGACTGGCAGTCCGCAATCGCCCGTTACTCCCCAAGATCGTCATCATGAGAGGGCGCGTGGAAGCCTCCCGATCAAGGCGCGGCTGCCTTGGGACCCCGCCCCGCCCCGCCCCCGCCAGGCCAGGCCCAGGGCGCCCGGCCAGCGCCACGCCCGCCGGTGCTGCAGCTTCTGCCGCCCCCTGCGTGCCACTGAGCGCACACGAAGCCGCTTTGGCGCCCCCGCTCGCCACCAGCCGGTCCCCGCCGCCCAGCAGGCCGGGGCCCTCGATGCACCCGGTGGTAAAAGCGGCCGAGCCCGACGCAGCTGGCGGCTACTTCATGTGTGCGAAGCGCCGCTCGGCGCTCTGCTTTGCATTCGTAGCACGACCGCGTGCTCGCCGCTTCCTCAGCTGATGGTCCAGGGCTTCTGGCCCTCAGGGCTGCTCCGCCTCTGCCAACCCTGCCGCCAGGACCCCAAGCGCAGGCGGGTGGGGGCGCGACCATCTCCACTTGAGAAACCCCCGCTGTACGGCAGCCATACAGCCGCATCACCGTACATACCTGGTTGTAAGAGCAGTCTAACCGCCGCAGAACTGTGAAGCCCTGAAGGTTGGGGATCTGAGGGCGGCGGGGCAGTGGTGGGGACATGGCGGGTTGAAGCACAGAGGAGCGAGGCGGGGACATGGAGGCGCGGGGCATAGAGGGGCGGGGCATGCAGCGGCGTTGCATGGCCGAGCTGAGCTCTGCTGCCGGGGAGGGGCCGGGGAGAGGCTGGGGAGCCAGGGTTTGGCAATACTGCATGGCACGGCTGGAATTGAACCTTTGGTCCGGGGGGTGGCTCCTTGCTCCTGCCTCCACCCTCCCGCCGCGTTACACGCCATCCCACCCCACCGTCGAGAGGTGGTTGTCCCGAAACTCCAAATCCTCAAGCGCTCCCTTGCATTTGCATGTGCTCCAGACGGACACGTTGGCAAGCAGGTTTTGCCGAAAGTTGATGCTCCTGAGGCCTATCCCGAAGGCAGGACCGAGGATGAGAGGCGCGTTGAGGGTTTAGCATGGGAAGCGGGCTTCAAGGGGAGGGAAGAGGTGTTGGTGGCAGCCACGTGGGCAGCCACATACACACCTTCGAGCTCAACAATACGTGGGTCGATCGTGACAAGGCGGTTGGCTGTCAGTTCGATAACCTATGCAAGCAAGTAAAGATGATGAGCGTTATCCTCAATTTAAGGTCTGTGAGCTCGATACCTCCAGTGCCGGGCCTATCTCCACGCCGGAAAGGTCCGGTAGGTGCGCATTCGTCAGGTCAAGCTCCGTTGTCGGCATCTTTGCGGGCCAATAGCTGATGTGTCAAGTGCTCAAGACGCCGACACAGCTGTTCTAGGTCAGCATGGTCGCCTGCGTCGCGCAGTATTTGGGAGGTCGGCGAAGCAAGAGGAGCAGTTCGCAACGATAACGCGCATGCAAAAGCTGCTGCAGCCGGAGACCTTCCTTGTACGTCATCGGCTACGGGAGAGAGGACTCTTTTGCCACTCTTGCCCCACTCTCAACGCCAGTAGCGCCATGTAATTTCTTGTGAGGATGTGAATCAATTGTGCTAGGTCAAACATCAATGTCCTTGCCAACCCCAAGTTGAATTTGCACAAATGGGGAACTACACGTCCGTCGCACATGAAGAATTCACTCCGTCTGACTCGTTCTTTCTATCAGAAGCCACGCGAAACGGGTCCCTTGATATTGTGCGCCTGTTCCTCAAAAAGAATCCGGCCCTTGTCTACGCCACGTCCAAGAGCGATGGCTCCACGCCATGGCACGTGGCAGCTGCTTCAGGGCATGAGCTGGTGCTGCGGGTGCTCATTGACACGACGCGTGCAAACGCGGGTGGGTTATGCTGAGGTTGGGGTTCCCTGGACCAGCGTCCCCCGCAAATCCCCACGGGGTACCCGGAGATGCCGGACCATCCTGATCTCTGCTCGCAACCCCCAACCTCTAAACCCCGCACCCTATGGCCCGCAGTGTCAAACAACTTCTCGCCCCTCACCAAGGTCATCAACAAGCAGGTGCGCCTTCTCCAGCCCCAGTGGGGGGCGAGTACAGGGCGCCCTCGCCGGTCATCACCGTGATGGAAACGGCTGGTCTGGGGCGCGGTTGGCACGGTGCAGAGGGCAGCCGTCAACGCCCCATGGTTCGCACCGGTGTAATGTCCTGTCACCCACCCACACGTCAAGGTTCCTCCCTCAGCTGCCACCCTCTCACCCTCTCCATCCATCATCCAACATGCGTCCCGCAGAACGCGGCCGGCCAGACGCCGCTAATGCTGGCGTGCGGCGGCGGCTTCAGCGTGTGCGTGCGACTGCTGCTGGAGAGCGGGGCGCACCTGCTGGTTGCGGACGGCGGGGGGCGCTCGGCTCTGCACTACGGTGGGTCAGACCGCAAAACTCATGGGCTGAGGGCTGGCTCGGGTCGGGCTGCTGGCGCGGCGCAATGACACAACCAGGGCGGCCAGGGCGGGCGCTCCTGCCTGCGCTGCGGATAGGGAGGGGTGGCGATGGTAGCGAGGGAGCTAGTGGTACTGGCTCGGTCGGACAGGGAGGGAGGACAGGTGCAGCGGCTGTCGGGTTGCCGGGGACTCGGCGTGGACGGGGGGTTAGAGGGTTGGAAGGCGTTCTCAGTAGAAGGGATGGGGCGGAGATGGCCACTTGGCGCTGCCCCTAGTGTGGTCTGAAGTTGAAGTTAGCAATGGAGAGCGGTCTCGTGCGTATTAATCTATTCCCGTTGAGTGCTCGTGCCGCGTGCGATCCCGAGGCCTTGCTGGGATAGGCCAGCTGGCGCATTCCAACAGTGTGTTGTCGCGCTGCTGACCCGTCCTCGCCACGCACCCCCGCCCCGCCCTCAGCCGCGCTGCACAACGGGCCGGATGGTGCGGGTAACGACTGCGTGGAGCTGCTCCTGGCTCACATGCAGGTGGCTGGGCAGTTGGTGGTACTTGATGGGGTAGTTGGGTTGCGGGGTGCTTCATGGGTGGCTACCTTCGGCCGCTCTTTACCGCCTACCCGTGCTTTCTTTTCAAGCCACCGCCCGCATTAGATGCGGGCCTTTCTTTCCCGGTACACATCTGGCCGCTTTCCCTTGTGTAAATGCTCCGGCACCCGTTGTGCCCCGCCCCGGCCCCGGCCCCCGCCCCCACCCGCAGGATGCGCTCATCCGGCAGGGCCCCGTGGTGGCGCCGCCCGCCGTGCACGGCAACGTGATACGCAAGTGCGTTGGCGGTGGCGGCGTCGGCGTCGCGGTTCCGGGCGGGCAGGGGTTCGGGGGCAATGGGGTTCGGAACGGGCGTCGGCTCGCGACTTTGGAGACCTCCCAACCGCAAGAAACGCGTGTCTGTCCTGACAAAGCGCGTGACCGAGGCACCTGCGTAGCCGTGGGGCAGGGATGACAGGGTGTTTGCGTGCGACGTACGCGGTGTCGCCGGTGGTGTCGTCGGTGGTGTCGCTGCCGCCGAGGCCGAGGGCAGCAGACGGAGGTCGCGCTGCGGCATCTTGTACCGGTATGTGTTTGGGGCAGGCGGATCCTTGCAGACGGGTGACTGACGTCGCCGTTTTGTCGACGCCACGGACGCGTCCAGCCGTACGGCGACGTACTGCTGTGCCCACCTTTTTGCACGTCTCGCGCTGGTGCGGTTTCGGTCGCGTCCCGCACGGTTGACACGCCGCTGACACGGCGCTCCTCCCCCCCCTGTTACTCGCCCCCCTCTCCCCCCCCACCCCCCCGGGGGCGAAACGAGGCAAGGACCGGCTTGGCCGCCGGACGCGACATACGCTGCCGGCGCCCAGCTCGTCGTTGTTCATTCCCCTTCCCTTCACCCCCCACCGGGCAGGTTCACGGACGCCACGGACGCGTACGGCCGCACGGCGCTGCACTGCGCCGCCTGGTCGGGCAACGCGCGCGCCGTGCACGTGCTGTGGGCCGCGGGGGCGGACATCTGCGCGCGCACCGACACCGACTGCTACGACGCGGAGCTGCCCTGCAACACGGGCACCACGCCGCTGCACTTCGCGGCCATGCGGGGCAACCAGAACGTGGGTGGCGGGGTGTGTGGGGGGGGGGAGTGAAGCAGGAGGTGTGGGGGTAGTGAAGGAGGGAAACGGGTCGCGTCGCGGACAACGAATTGCAGACGAAGTAGAGGGCGGCGGGGCGGCGGAGGGTTTGCTTCGCCCTTCCAGCCTCCTGCACCTGCGCGGCGCCCGCCTTCGCTTGGCCGCCCGACCGGAGAATGCTGTTGGGTGCCAGCCCGTTCCTATCAAAACTCGTGTGTTCTCCACCCTCCCCTACCCCCTGCCCTTTCATGCTCGACGGTCGTCCGTCAGCTTTTGCCCACGGACTGAGTATCCCCCCTCCCCGCTCAGGT
>LSYV01000108.1:105073-123915 GCA_001584585.1 Gonium pectorale | reverse complement strand
TTGAGGGGCATGTGAGGAACATGGCACAGTAGGGGAGTTTGTAGGCACCGTCTGATAACCTGGTGTTCAGGAGTGCAAGGGGCCTGCAATGCCAGCCAAAGCATATGGGGGGGGGGGCTACACAAGCAGGGCAGGGCAGGCGGGCCTCGTATGACGCACCCCCGGACCGGGCCCACGACGTGGGAACCCAGAGGCTCCAAGTTCAAAGGCATGGAGCCTGGCCTGAACTGGCCTCCAAGTCATGTGTGCTTGTGCGTGCGGGGGGCAAGGCGGGGCGTGCCTCGGGACTGTAGGCAACATGCCGAGGGACCTGCTGGGCGCGCCGGCCGCCGAGCTGCGCGGCGCGCACAAGTGGGGAGGAGCTTGCGATGGGTCTCGCGCGCCTAGCCCCCGACCCTGGTCCAGTGGAGCTGCGCTCCATCGCGCTGGGCAGGTTCCACCCTCAAGTAGGGGGGAGCACTCTAGGGGGCAGCACCCTGGGGGGGGGGGGCACTCCCTCACCCCACGCCAGCCGTCGCTCAGCTCCCCATCCCCCTCGGAACAATACACGCCCGTCGCCCCCCGACAACCTCGTTCTTCCCCCTGGAACCGCCGCGCCCCCAGACTCGCCCGACTCGCCGCCCATGCGCTTCAACCTGGCCACGCTGAGCCGCTTCGTGACGATGCAGCAGCCGCAGTGCAGCGACTGGGTCAAGGTGCTGGGGCTCGGAGGGAGCCAGGTGAGCCGGCGGCGGGTTCGGGTGTCGGGTAGGGCTCATCTGTGCCGGAACAGGTGTGTTGAAAAGGAAAACGCATACGAACAGGTGTGTTGAAATGGAACGACGCATACGACGAGCGGTGTGTGTATATATGGTGGCGACTGGTAATGAAGGCGCTAGGACTGCGAGGAGGACGCCTGCTGGGGAGGGGGGGTGGGTTGGTGCGGGAGGCGAAGAAGAGGGAAGGCAGGAGAGGTGTTGGTGGGGACCTATGATGGTGCGAAAACAAAGGCGCTGGCAATGGAAACATCACGACATGGGGAGGCAGTATAATCCCTGCATACGGACCACCGATAAACGAACTATTCTGCTGGCCCATCAACCCACATACGGTGGTCCGGCTCCCTTCGTCCAACCACCACCCCATCCACCCGTCCCGCGGGGCGGGAGACTTGGCTGCTGCGTGTGCGTCCAGTGCGTCCTCAGACGTGTCATTAAGACCGTATCAATGCCCCCCAACCCTCGCAGACCTTTGACTACACGGACGATCCACGCTACCCCAAGCTGGACCTGTGCGAGGAGGACTTCCTGCACTACCGGGGTGAGGCGGCGGGGCGGGGGCGGGGCCATGGGCGGAGGGGCGGGGGCGTCCAGAATAGGGGGGGGCACCGAGGCTGGGATGCAGGGGGGGGGGCGGAGGCCTGTACCACCCAACATGCCAGCTGGGCTGGGCTGGCTGGGGAGGCGGCGGTAACAGGCGCGGGGAGCGAGCGATCCGCGAAAGGAGAGCGAGGTGTGGGGCCACTGCCAGCGACGCTGCCGTTGCCCGAGCTGGCTCCCATGCGCCCGCTTGCCCCCGTAGCAAGGCGCGGCGCCCCTGGGCTCCAAAACATCAACAACTCCCAACCGCCAAACGAGTACCCCCGCCCTCCCCTCCCCCCGCAGGCCAGGCAATCGACACGACGTACGTGGGCGCCGCCGACGCCACGGTGTACCTGTGCCCCGGCAACCGCACGCACTTTGAGTTCAAGCAGCCGGCGGGCTTCCGCGACATGTGGGTGCAGCAGCCATCCATCGAGGACGCGGAGGACTACTCGCGAGTGGCCAGCATCGGCACCGGCTACGTGGCGACGGAGAAGAAGTGAGGCGAGGGGACGGGGAGGGGCGAGGGGCATGGGGTGGAGGGGGGTGAGAGCGGAGGGAGAACGGGGGGGCGAGGGGATGATTGTGGTTGCGCAGCGTTGGCTGTCGGGGGGAGGCGGCCGCACCCGAAGGGCAACACCCGGGGCGTAAGGGTGGGCGGCTGCCTGCCGTTCTTGACAGGTCGGTTAGCCCGTATGCCCTGGCGTTTTGACGCAACCATCCCACACACCATACCGCGGTCCCTACTGCCTCATTACCCCTCCGCGCCCCGCCCCCACTGTGCCTCCCCCATCCGCCCTCAGGCTGGCCCCCGGCGGCGTGTGGTACGCCGAGTCCGCCATCCGCTTCCACGAGCGCTACTGGACGCAGCCCGTGTTCGGAGACGACTCCATGCCGCCGCTGGCGCCCATCCCACCGGTGGGTGTTACCGGTAGTTGGGGTGACGTGGGGCGAGGAGCAGGTTACAGTATGACACGAGGGATGGGCAGACGGCGGTGCCGGCACTGCAATGTGTTGAAAAGGAAAACGCATACGACGAGCGTAAGCGCGAAAGTGAATGCCAGAGCGCGAGTGAATGCCACTGCAATGTGTGTGCCAGAGCGCGGACGCAGGTGCGTTATGGGATTGGCTTGTGCCGAACGCCGGCCCTCGAGCTGCTGATTGATGTCGGTGTCGGTGGCCCTCGCCGAAGGCCGGTCGCCCTCCTCAACTGTCCTCACAATCCCCCTCCAAGCCCCATTGCGGAGATCAATGCGGCAACCGCGCACTGCCGCTGCATTCGATGAGCTCTCGCAATCCCACCTAACCACAACTGCACCCCGTTCAGGAGCTGCTGGAGGACGGCGACGGCGAGGACGAGGGGTCGGACGCCTTCGATGGCCTGCCCACCGAGCCGGTCGCGCCCAGCGGGCCCGAGGGACCAGAGGAATAGGCGGGCCCGGACCCATGCCGGCGCGTCTCCCGGCCCTCGGCCGGGTTCTGCCCCCCGCCGCGTCCTGGCCGCGTCGGCTTGCCGTAGCGGTACGATCGGGTTCCTCCCGCTCGATTGGCAGTCCCATCGGGGCGAGGGAGGGACTTGAGCGGGAGCCATGGTGCCCGCCATACCGTCCGCGGGATGGCAATAGGAGGAGAATACAACCTGCAGTGGCCACGGTGGAGCGTTTGGACGGTTGGGTAACGGATGCCGATTGGCTAATTGGAATCCCGGCCGCGAGCCGAGGGGCTGGGTGGCTGAAGCAGCCGAGTGGGGAGGGGAAAGGCAAGAAACGAAGGGATTGTGACGGTTGTTCAGGTTCCGGTGAGCGCCTGCAGCTCAGGGCCTGCACGCTCGAATTCGCCTCGAAGACATAGAAAGAGTCGAGCTTTTCTTGGTCAGAGCGGGGCAGACGACCGGGTCCTGATGGGCCGTGTAACGCGCCGTGTCGTCGGAGTGGTGTCACGTTTGCCAACGCATCTGGTCTATGTACATCCACGAGATCATTTGGACCCTACTTTGGGTGCGGAACAACCTGTCCCCAGATCTAGCTGCCGGAAGTACATAGGATCCATAGCTGCAAAGGCCGAGGCTTTTGCAAAACCAACAGCTCCTACAAGTCCTCTCCTACAGCTTGTTATACTGCGCTAGGAGCTAGGTTTGCGTGCATGCAATTCGGCAACAGCTATGCCCTACATCCACCTCTTGCTACTTGCTCCTGTATAAGTGCTAGTTTTCGAGGAATTGATTGGGATTGACGAGTGGGTCGCAGGTCCGGCCGGTCGCGGCTTTGCCCGTTCAAAACCCACCTGCGACTTTGTCAGCTTCCTTGTGTTTGGCGTTGACAGCCTCCACCTTCCTCACTGATAGTAACAACGTCTTGGCTCTCTCGGCCAAGGGCACAGCCGACAGCTAGCATGGGTACATCAGCAGCCTCCGCGCTACACCTTGTCATAGTACTTTCGCTGGCGATGGTGGCAGGTGTGGCAAAGATCAGAACGTATGAATTCTGCATGGAACTGCAGACCCATAATCTTCACTTTTGATAGAGCCAATAGCAGCACTCCTGCCATTTTTTGCCATGGCTTGCCGTGCTCCAGGCAGGGATCCTCATTTCCAACTCTCCAAACACCCCGTGTGCCCACCCCAACCAGTGCCCCAACCGCAACCTTCGCCCCCACGACCCGGGTCGTCCCCGCGGCCACCAGCACCACCACGTCCGCAACCCCCGCCTCCCCGGCAGTCGCCCCCTCCATCGCGCCGACCGCCGCGGGCCCCACCGTTGGCGCCGCCGTCGACCCCCGCGTGGCCCTCAAACTCTGGCAAGAAGCGGCCACAGTATCACATCCATTTCGGGGCCTGCGACCAGTCGCGCCAGCGTCAGTCGTACGGCACTTGGGCCATGTCGTACTCTCAGAGCCAGCAGCAGAGCAACAGATCGCTAGTCCTGCACCTAGACACCTTCGGGCGGAGCCACATGGCCGAGGCGTTTGGGGAGGTGCAGCCCTCTGACTTCCCGTTACACCACGGTAAGCTCACGTGCCCATGGGCGTGGCCGTATGTACGGATGACGTCTTTCGTACGCATACTCGTACACTGATATCGGGTTGGAATGGCCGCCGCGTTGTCGTCACGCATGGGACCCCCCTTTAGTAAACTTGTGCTGTCCCTTTGTGGGGTCCGGCCGCGGGTCGATGGGCAGGGGCTTGCGGACTCCAGGCTGCCTTCCTGGCCTACCTGGGTCTAGGTTGGCTGTTGAGAGCGCCCGTCCCCCCTTCACCTCCAGTGCCCGGTTCCGGCACGGCGTGGGCGAAGTCAACCCGCTCTGCTACGTGCGCCGATGCTGCTCGCACTGCGGCGGCGGCGGTGGGGCCGCAACCGCAATGCGGGTCACGTCCTGCTCTCACACGCGCCCTCTGCCTGCGCCGCCGCCCGCCCTACCTTGCGCCGCCGCCGTGCTTCCTCACCCCTTACACCCGCCTCAGTGTACTTTGCGTACTGGAACAAGACCGGCATCAAGGGCTGGAGCTCAAAGATGGACCGTACAAAGTACAAGGAGGTGCCGTCATACTACACAATCAAGGTTAGCGGCCGAGTGTACAGAACAGCATCGAGCTGCTGCCATACATGGAGCTTCGGAACCTTGCGCACCTTGTTGAAACCCGCACCCGAACGGGCCGTACCAACTGCCGTCCGCAAACAGGTCAACGGCAACGCGCTCAGTACCGTCCGGGACATGAAGGACACCGGGCCCGACACGCCCCAGACCGCCGCCTACTGCCTCAAGGGCACCCTGCGCGACGTCGACGGCGTGCGGCCCTCGGCGTCCGTCTTCCGGATTGAGATCGAAAAGGTCTGCTCCGGCGACGCCGCCTGCGCCCTGATCCCGGACCCGTCCAGGGTCTTTGTCAGCAGCCGCGGCCACGTCGCGTGGTCGATATGGAGCGTGCACCAGAAGCTGGCCGTGAACGGGGCCGCGCCGCGCGACCACGCGTGGTGCCCCGTGCAGGCCGCCATCAACCTGCCCTGAGGGAGGGACTGGGGGCGCGCGGGAGGGCCCGGCGGCGTCGCTCCGGTCTTGTCTGACGCGACCCGGGACCACCCGGTAGGGGGCGCCAAGTGGCTGCAGGCCGCACCGGCCGGAGAGGCGAGGCCGGCAGGGTGGGGCTCGGCGCTAGGGGGGAAAGGAGGCGAGGAGGAGTCGCGGTGGCAGCAGGGTGCCGCCCCGCATGGGCGGGCGGGTTATCACCGTGGGCACGCACACGCGTGCAGGAATGTGCGCGTACGTATGAATAATGCTTGTCCCCAGAGACAGCTATGCGAAAACGTGTTCCTTTGCTGGGCCACGCCACGGTAGGCTGTACGAACGTACGGTACGGTACTGATGGCTGTGCTCCGCAGCTGACAGGCATGCCGGCGGCGGGCGGGTGCCAGCATGTCCGCGCACGCAGCGGCAGCCAGGCCGCTCTTTGAATGCTGCCGCCTGGGATCGCAATCGCACCGAAGGTTGCGGTCAGCTCTTCGGTGAAGGCAGCTGGCAGTACTCCCCCGTGACGCTTGCCGGGGCCCTTCATAGAATGATTCATTCATCCCAACTTCTGGTACCAAGAGTGTTCAGTCCTTACGTACCGGGCGGCTCATGTGCTAAGCTGCTGGCGCTGCGAGTGGCGAATGGCGAGAGACTTGCGGCATGCAACATGGGGTCCTTTGACTGCCGTACCGGGCCGTCTTCGGGCTGTCCTTGCTGCTGAGCGTGCCTTGGACCGATTCAGCTGTGATCCTTGGTGCTGGACGTTGTACGCCCGGTGGCTTGGCGTTGCATTGATTGCAGGTCGCGGTGTGCCGTTTGATGTTTGGCGGGTGGCTGAGGGGGCTGTGCTTTGTTCTCTTGTCAGCCGGAAGGCATAGGCTCATACCAATGATGCTTGGCGGTGAGGCAGTACCCGTGTTTGACCGCATTACTTGCAGCCAGCGGGGACCAGGCAACAGCGGGCGTTGCACAAATTGTGCAGCACAATGCGTGCCGGTGGGTTGTTCTTGACAAATGGGTTTGGTCGCCTCGCTTTTTGTTTTTTTCCCTCCGCGTGTGCCTCTCTCTGCCCTCGCCCTTTTGTGGCCGCCCCGCAGCACGCGCCTTGTCCAGCGTTTGTTTCCATGAATCGATATCTGTGTGTCTACGATTAACCGGATCACCGCGTTTCGGCAAAGGGCTGTGCCCGCCCACCGACATTCCGCGCGTGCTTGCTGAGCCGCGCATGATTGGGAGTGGGGTTTGCGTTCTTGCACTCCGTTGCTTACGTCCACAATTACAGACTTCCCGCAGAGGGGCCGCAGGCTTGCCGAGGGCTCGAGAGGGGGGTCGGGGCGGGGTCTGTCAGTGCAAGAGGGGATTCTTAGGCCCGCATGCTGCAGTATTGCGGCTGGGGCAACGTCATGGCATGCATAACGTGGCTTTCCAACTGCTCGGCTCGCCGGGTTGCCGTGGTTCGAGGGTTGGGCGATTTTTTGGCAGTAGCCCTCCTGTGCCAGCTCCGTGTGCCGCCGTGCCCTTGGGCCTGTGTATGTGCTTTAAATGCGTGACAGCTTGCTCGCCTACTGTCTCAAGGGGACTCTCGGCAACGTAAACAATGTCAAGCCCAGCAACAGCACCTTCAGGATCGAGGTCACAAAGGTGTGCACCGGAACCGATTGCGCCGCGATCCCGGATCAAACGAACGCCCCGGCACAACCAAACTTCAGCTGACCCGCTTTTCCTGTGGAATGGCTACGGAATGAGAGGCGCGATAAGGGCGCAGGCAGCGGGGAAGACAGACAGCACTCCCGTCGTCCCGTGTCGAGAGCCACCCAGGCCCTGCCCTAACTACAGGGCGCCACGGCAGCCAAGGAGGGCGCACCGGCCCTAACTCTCGCCTCCCGGCCGGGGAAACGATCCATGCCGCTGTAGCTGGCGCGCCGCGCAAGAGAGGCCCCAACGGCGCCTTACCCGCCACCCGATGCCGCCGGCCCGACGCAGATCAACGGCGAGACGCTGAGCACGACCCGTGACATGAAGGACCAAGGATTGTACGATACACCGCGAACCACCGCCTACTGCCTCAAGGGGACTCTCCGCAACGTAAACAATGTCAAGCCCAGCAACAGCACCTTCAGGATCGAGGTCACAAAGGTGTGCACCGGAACCGATTGCGCCGCGATCCCGGATCCGGCCACGGTGTTCACCAGCCCCAAGGGCCACATCGTGTGGTCGGTCTGGACGGTCCAAAAGATGTCGGTGAACGGGGCCCCCATTCGGGACCACGCGTGGTGCCCCGTGCAGTCGGCCATCAACCTGGACTAGGAGCGGCAAGGCCTTTTGGCGCAGCCCAGGTGGTGCCGCTAGTGCCTGGTTGGTCTGGATTGAGAAGGGACCCGTCAATCTCACTGTGCACTCGTGCTGCCCGGTACGGACAGTGTACGGTATGGGATGGCGGTGTCAAGCCTTTAGCCAGCCATTGCCGCCCCGGACCCACCGTTTGCTCGCTGCCCGGCGGCTTACTGTTGGCAGTTGCTTGCCGGCGCGGCTAGGAGGCCATGTCATCGTGCGTTCCTATGGCCAGGTTTCGCCAGAACTTGGCTTGGCGCCGGACAGGCGCCAGCGGCCGGGTCCGTGGTCCCGTTATATTGCAGTTCAGGTGCCATGTAACTAACAGGGGGAAGAGCTAATGGGAGGACAGCATTGGACTGTTATTGGCCGCTGTGTTTGAGTTCGGTGTGGCTTGTGCTGATGTCAGCGGCGGTGGAGGAGGTCATATGTTCCCCTGCGGCGGGGAGCTTGCTTTGCGCCAAATTTTTATCCGCCGCCCGGACTGAACCACCAAGGATTTGGCCGGCCTTTGCAGTATCGATGGCTGTTTACTGCTGACGGTTGCTGGTTCCGCATGGCGAGGGATCTTCCACTAATAACGCTCGTGTACTCCCTGCCGAGTTGAGCTGGCTCTTATCCGACGACTCGGATTATGGACTGCTATCGTTACGAGGCGAGTGGCGAGAAGCTGGTGACTAGGCGACGCAAGAGTAGCGGACCTGGCACGAGAGCTGACGTGATGCCGTCTGCGCGGCGGCCTCTGACGAGCGAGCTTGCCTGCG
This sequence comes from Gonium pectorale, assembly GCA_001584585.1. Classification (NCBI taxonomy): domain Eukaryota; kingdom Viridiplantae; phylum Chlorophyta; class Chlorophyceae; order Chlamydomonadales; family Volvocaceae; genus Gonium; species Gonium pectorale. The sequence continues at coordinate 115,476 of LSYV01000108.1, read as the reverse complement.
CAAGCTCTGATGTGAATTCGCAATGATGGAACTATTGCGTCTGATGGCTCTGTGCTGTATTCATCACATATCGTGTTGTGCCGTGGCTTGCCGTGTTGTCTTTGTTTTGCGGGTGCTCGGTGCCCTCTCCTTACCCGAGTAGCAAGGGTATCTGGACCGGTAACCGATTCGCTGCCATGAGGGGCAGAGGCAGCGGCTCAAACCGAGGCGGCGGATTGGTTAAGCGCTTAAGGCCTTGGTTGAGGCCCAGTCAGAGCCGACACTGATGGAGGCGACAGCTGACGTGGTCAATGCGCGCTAATCGGCAAAGTTCTGCAGCGCACTCCACACTGTCTGGATGGCTTCTTGGCCCTTGCCCTTTCTCTTGATCTCTTCCAATTTTCTCTTGTGCTCGTCCTCTTCCTGATTTAGCCGTACGGCGCATGCGCTATTGCTCTTTCCCATGCATTATTCCAGTTGCCTGGATTCCTATGTATCCTGGATTCTTTTGTGTATTGCTTCTTGGTACGACTGCATGCTGTACGGCACGATCGGGACGCCGCTGATCCGCAGCCGGCATGTGGGGCAGCAAGAACCCCGGCCCAGGGTCCCTTGCGCGCGTGCTGAGTCGCGCACGAAGGGTGTTGGGGGTTGCGTGCCTGCCATCCATGTATGGGATCGCTGTCAGGCGCGCTGTCCAGCAGCTTACCCCATGTTTGTTTGGTTACACCCACATCGCTGCGTGGCTTTCTGCCGGCCACTTTCTCATGTGCTGGCTGTGGGCCGGCGGGCCGGTAATGATGCGAGGTTGCTGTGAGGCCATGTTCCCCTTTACCGGCTGTGCGACAGTGTTTGCTTGGAAGGGTGTCTCTGCGTGCTGACGTTGCCAGGCCACGGCCCACGCGCGTGCAGCGGTTGAGCGGCTGGCTTTTTTCTGTGGAAAGGTTACAGGGGGAGAGGCGAACAAGGGCGCAGACAACGGGAGGGACAGACAGCCCTCCCGTGATTGAGTGGCACCACATTGAAGCGGCAGGACGGCTGTGCGCGCAGCGGTAGGTATGTATCGGTGCCACACAATCAACGTTATGCAGGCGTTCACAGCTAGAGGACGGATGGACGGGGGAATGCTTGCGGTTATGCATTAAGTGATTGCTCCCCATACATCACGCCGTGGACCACATGGGATGATACGGCGGTGGAAGGCTCCTGGTGCGCTCGTAACATGGGTAGAGTTGCACAACAAGCGTTGGGTGGCACCCGCCCTCCTTCCTCCGGCCTTGAACTGAAGTCTACCTCTGAGAGCCTCAATCGAACCATCAGCATCAGGCAGACAGCTGAGAACCTGAGATCCAGGCAGGATCCAGGTAATGTGGTGGTGAATCACAGCGAGACTTGGGATGGATGGGTATGCTCAAGAAAGTCCGTTCCCGCGGTCCCGCGTTGCCATTAGCGCCCTCATAGACGGGCCAGCGTCATAAGGACGCCGGCCCCCTGAGTGCTGGAATGAAATACAGAATGGCTTTGAGTTGGGATATATCCGGTACATCCGATATATCGGGCACGCGGCAGTCCTACATACACTTTTGGGCTTCAGCGAACCGACCCCTCTGCCCAAGCCGGGTCGTCCCCGAAATTGGACCTCTCCCCCCCTCTTTCTCTTCAGATTTCTCTTTTTTTGACCCTCCTGTTGGAAGACGGGCACGTTTGCTACTCTCCTTCGCCCGCGATGTCAATTTTTTTCCCAGTTACCCAGTAGTCCAGTACCCAGTTGCCCCACTGCAGCCATAGCGCCTTCGGGTGTGTATGTCCGTAGACAGGGGAGTCTCCCCTGTCCGTAGAGGTGGGTTCCCTGTCTCTGCTGTCTGTTTTACGGGAAGCGGAGGCGTGAATGATGACCTTGATGAGTGAAGCTGAACTTGCTGGGATCCCTGCGGGCGCACCTGCTGCTGTGCGTGTCGCTGCTGTGTCAACACGCGGCTGGGAATGTTTGGAGCCGGCGGGGCATACAAGGAGGCAGGCAGGCGCGCCCGGAAGAGGTAGCCGCATGCAACGCACGAGGATCCACTGAGGTGGTGAGACGTGCGTGAGCAAACGTCGACGGCTCGACGCCCCACACGCGGTTTGTCACACGGTTGTCGTTGTCCGGCTCGTATGTTTCACGCAAAGGTGGTCGTCATCGACATAGATGCTCAAATATGGAACCGGTGTTGAGCATGCCAGCGAGGGACGCGAGCGGCACACTGCTGCCGTGATTACTGACTGCGATGCACGACCGCCTTGACCTGCGCTCTCAGCTAAGCTCTACTCCTCAAATTGCGCTACATACAGTATGGTCAGGCGTAAGCGGCCGCCTTGAGTCGTAGTCATGTGTGCACTGATGTGACTGTGTATACGCCATTTCCTGACATATACCGGTAATCGTAATTATCAGGAGCCGCTCAAAACGTATGCTGCTGCAACGTCACTTGCCCACCGCTTGCAAGGGTACTCCTAGTGCAGTTACTCCCCTGCAGCGGACGGCAGCCAAGGATGAAAACGCTGAGCATTGTAGCGGTGGCGACGTACTTTGCTCTCATCTTTCCGCTAATGTTCGCAGCAGGTATGGAGACATGTATGCGGTCACATGTCCGCCGCCCACCAGGCGCGGGGCTTGTGCAGCTATGACAACACAGTCCTTGACCGATAAATCGCATCGACGCCACAAAACTATCGACCCTTGTGTCGTGACCCACTTCCCCCCTCCCCCTCAAACCTGCCCCAATGCCCAGCTCCACCGAGGCCGCCAGCGTCGCCCCCCAAGTCACCCTCCCCGCCGAGGCCCCCCTCGCCCCCAAGACCCCCCACGCCTCCTCGTCCCCCATCACCGCCCCCACGGCCCCCCACGCCTCCTCGTCCCCCATCACCGCCCCCACGGCCCTCCTCGCCGCCTCGACCACCGTCCCCGAGCCCTCCTAGGCCCTCGCCGCCCTCACCTCGGCCACCCTCACCCCCACCATCACCGCCCAGGAAGCCCCCGTCTCACGAGAAACCGCCGCAATACTACATTCATTACGGACGGTGTGATCAGTCACGACAGGACCAATCGTACGGCGCCTGGGCGATGACGTACTCAAAGAGCCAACAAAACAGCATGGACTCGTTGGTCCTGAACCTGGACACCTTTGGGCGCAGCCCCATCGCGGAGGCGTTTGGCAAGGTGAAGCCAACCGGCTTTCCCCTGACTCACGGTACGTTAGCATATGTGGAGTGCAGGTGTGCAGCCGCACGCTGCGCGAGGCCATGGAACGGTGGGGAGGCAGACTGGAGGGCTGTGCAGCGACCATTTTTTTCTAACGTTGGCGGTTACAGAGCACGGTTACACTACGCCGTCACTGGTGAAAGTGGCGGCACGCTATGCTATCGTGCGGCTGCCTGTCATCGAGTGCATGTACCTTCCGTGGCCGCCTCCGAGTCCATGTTAAGAGGGCACAGACGGGTCACGACAGCAGCAATCAAGGTGTTGCCTCTGCGTTGCCCATCCTCCCCGCTCCCAGCCTCTCCTGTTGCTCCCGAACCTCAAATGCCTTCTTCCGCTCCCACCTTCATCCCTACCCCTCATACCTTTCCGCCTCAGTGTACTTTGCCTACTGGAACAAGACCGGTATCAAGGGATGGAGCCACAACCTGGACGATGTTGGGTACAAAGAGGTACCGTCCTGGTATACCATCAAGGTGCGCAACGGCCCACGCTACACACGCCGGCCCTGCTCGGTCCGTCGTACAAGGGGTTCTCAGGCGGTGAAGGAATGTGGGCTTGAGCACTAGAGCGTGTCAGTCCTGCATCGCAGTGCAACCTGCGCGCCCGGGACCACGGGCAAGGCAGAGGATGAGTCGAGTGACAAGCGGCATCGGCCCGTGTTAGCGTGCCGCTCCCTGAGGCCCCAACAGCGCCTTTACCCGCCACCCGATGCCGCCGGCCCGTCGCAGGTCAACGGCGAGATGCTGATCACAATCCGTGACCTTAAGGACCAAGGATTTGACGATACACCGCGAACCACCGCCTACTGCCTCAAGGGGACTCTCCGCAACGTAAACAATGTCAAGCCCAGCAACAGCACCTTCAGGATCGAGGTCGCAAAGGTGTGCACCGGAACCGATTGCGCCGCGATCCCGGACCCGGCCACCGTATTCATCAGTCCCAAGGGCCACATCGTGTGGTCGGTCTGGACGGTCCACCAGAAGATGTCGGTGAACGGGGCCCCCATTCGGGACCACGCGTGGTGCCCCGTGCAGTCGGCCATCAACCTGGACTAAGACACCCTGGATCTTACTTATCTTATCTCGACGGCTTGCAGTTGGGTTTGCGTCAGGCACTTTGTTTAGTTGCGTGCCTGGGAAGCCGCACCTGGCTAGTAGGTTGGCCTCGTACTGTCGTACTTGCTCGTAGACCGTTATCGTTACGAGACGAGTGGCGGGAAGTTTGCGACACGTAGCAGCGTATCTCGCACAAGAGTTGCCGCGCCACTATCAATGATGGGCGTGCCTGTCCGTCCGGGTATCTCTGCTGCAAAGTACTGGACCTATGGCGCCCAATGCCTGGGTGTTGCATTCATTACGTGTCGTGTCGTCGTGGGCGTGTCATGTCATGGCGTGGTGTGCGTACCGTATTGTGTCGGCGGGCGAGGGGACGGAGGGGGGAGCTCGTCGCCCTCTACTTGGCCGAAATGCATGAGATAGAGTTGTGGCGCATTGGCAGTCCCAAGATGCGGTTGGAGCTGGAACGGCTTGGGTTGGGTCGGAGGCTCCATCTGCGATTTGGCGTCGCAAGCACCCGGGCTTCCATCAACGCCCACTAAATGCCAAGGGCGTCCGGGTGACAGCTGCCGTACGTGGCGAGTGCGTGCGTGCATGCGGGCCTATCGGCATTCAAGGCTTCGCAGCGCATGCTCTACATGGCTTGCTCTTTCTCTTTCTCTTTCTCTTGACCTCCCCCCGCCCTGGTTCTTCGGTGCTCTTTCTCCTTTGTACGGCGCATGCGCTGATGCCCTTTCCCATGCCTGTTATAGTCAAGTCGGTCACGCATGTGCCGGAATGCTTTCTCTTTGACGGACGTGCAACGCGTGTAACCCGTGCTGTCTGGGTACGACTGTCTGTATGCTTTACGGCATCTTACGATGCCGCCGTTTGTTTGGCAGCCGGCGTGTGTGGGATGGCGCGCGCCCGCCCCGGCATGCCTTCGTTCCGTGCGGCCGTGCTGAGCCAAGCACGAGCGGGAACGGGCGATGGGGTCGCATGGCGGGCCTCGATTCATACGTGGCCCCAGGAGCCTTGCAGCGCTTGCTGTTGCCGGTCGTGATGGTGCAGCCCAGTGGCGCGCGCTGGCCTAGATAGCCCCCGGATCGTCACGTGCATTCGGACGCTGCTGTGCGCGTGCGTGACCCCGCTGGTGCGGTGCACTAACGTGGCAAGCATCGCGCCGGCGCGCTTCCACTGCTGTCAGGGGAGTGCTCGGCAATAATGCAGGTGTGGCGTTGCTGCGCGTTGCCGCTACCTGTATGTCCGACGCGTAGATAGGACGTGGTGTGCTGGCGGTCTTTTGATTGCAGGTAGGTGCGCTCAAGAGGTGTCGGACGTGGTCGACACCTGGCGTGCACCGAAGCCATAACTCCATACGTTGTGCAATCTGAATCGGTGTGCAAATGCCGTCTTTCACGTGCCAACCCCCTGTGCCGCCGTACGGGCCTGTGTATTGAATACGCACGAGAGCAAAAACAACTTATTTCTGCGTGAGGACAGAGAGCAAGAGCATCCTAGCCGGTATGCTGGGAGTCTGGGACTCTTGGTGCCCGCTTTAATTGCCCGCGGCCCATGCATGGCGGTGTATCTGGCACTAACGGTGGCCGGTGCCCACCGCTAGCTGTCGTCGGTTTTATTTCAGCTTTGTTGTGGACAGCAGGTCACAGGCGGAGAGGCGAGCGAGAAAGGGCGCACTCAGCCGGTAGCTGCGCTGCTTCAGCTTAAAGGCCTAAACCAAGTCAACAGAGCTGATGGGAGCTGGATATGGATGGGTCTGCTACGTACTTACCAGGGGAGACTCTCCTACCTGCTACGAATGAACGTACGTGCTGCAGCAGATGGCACCCTGCACGCCGGGTCGCAGGCCCCATCCACATCACCCTCATTACCGAATGAACGCACTACTAGTTCGCCCATCAACGGCAACAAAACCGGCATTTCAGAGACGCCGATAGATGAGCCCCGAAGATGTTCAGCAAGTTATATTGGGGACGGCGCAGGAGAGCGGCTTCAGGGAGCATGCTGCTGGGTCAACACGGGCCTGGGGTTTGGCAAGGCGCGCCCAAGGTTGGAAACATGGCTTTGTTTAGGGAGATATCAGGTGTCTGCTGGGCGCGCCTCCGAGTGACAGATGGGCTGTACGTAAGCATGGCAGCGTGCGTGGTTGTTGACGGGCACACAAGTTGGAGCAGCAAGGTGAAGTTGACCGCGCAAGGTACGACATTTTAAAACGACTTGTCTTTTCCAGAAGTTCATATGCGCGCAATACATGTGTTGATATGCGAGTGAAGAATGCGGTCGTGAGCGCGAAAAGCAAAGTGCCGTGACAAGTCAGTCAGGTAGGTCACTTGTGCTTACGGCATCGCACGGCCGCCGTGCCAAGCGCTAGGCGTAGGCACATATATTTGGACAGCCTGCACTAGCTCTAGCGCCCGCAACATTGCTTTGTCATGAAGTGGTGTATGCCGCCGTGTTAGACATACATTGCCTGTTTGAACACACACGCACGTTCCAGAACGAAGCTGCTAAGCCGATTGCACTGAGTGCATTGTACGTAGAGGTCGCTCGGCGGTCAAGGCCCACGGCGGACCTACCTGCTGCTGCCTCTTAGTCAATGGGCGGCCAAAACGCAAAAGGGAAAGCGCTGAGCGCTGGAGTTTTGGCAATATGCTTTGCTCTCATCTTGCCGCTTTCATCCGTGGCAGGTATGTACCGGCGGTATGGAGACATGCATGCGGTTAACTTCATGTTTATTTCCTGCCAAGCGGGGGCTTCTTTAGGCGTCCGTGCAAAGTCACAAATGCCCAAGAGCTCTTATCATTTTTGCGATGCGGCCCAGAGCAGGAACTTAAGTTCTCCCGGGTTGTCATGACCCCCCGCCGACCCCCCCCCCCGTTCGTTTTGCCCCAATTAACCTCTACAGGTCGCCCGAAGCCGTCACCATCGCCCCCCAAGCCCCAATCCCCCCCGAGGCCCCCCTCACCACCTCGTCCCCCACGATCGCCCCCGCGGCCCCCCCTGCCGTCCCCGAGCCCTCCGAGGCTCCCAGCAGCACCCTCGCCCCGGCCACCTCAACGCCCACCTTCACAGCCCATCAAGTTCCGGTCCTTTGAGAAACCACCGCAGTACTACATTCATTACGGACGGTGTGATCAGTCACGACAGGACCAATCGTTCGGCGCCTGGGCCATGACGTACTCCAAGAGCCAACAGAAGAGCACGGACTCGTTGGTCCTGAACCTGCACACGTTTGGGCGCAGCCCCATCGCGAAGGCCTTCGGCAAGGTGGAGCCCGCCGAGTTTCCCCTGACGCACGGTACGAAGGTTTTGTTAGATGCCATTCATCACCGCACGGTGGTGGAAGACTGGGAACGACTGGAGGGGCCCATACCAAAGTAAGACGCTGCACCGTGCGTGCCGCATACCCGCTGTCGTACACCAACATCAACCGAGCGACTGATACTGATCTTCCGGGCCTTTGCCTCCCATGACAGTTCAGCGAGTGCAGTCAGCAGGGAATGCACCAACATCTGCCCGCCCCAACAGCGATGGTGCCCTTGGTGGCGCTCCCCGCCACGCTCACCCGTTGCCCCTAACCCTGCCATGTATCCCCGCCCCCCGCCCCACACACCTCAGTTTACTTTGCCTATTGGAACAAGGCGGGCATCAAGGTTTGGAGCCCAAACCTGGACGATGTTGGGTACAAAGAGGTGCCGTCCTGGTACACCATCAAGGTGAGCAACGGTCCGCGCTACAAACGCCGGCCGTGCTCGAACCGTCATCACTGCAGGGCGTTTGGCCTCCTAACAGGTCTAGCTCCGATTAGTATCATGCTGCAGCGTTCACGCTACAACACTCGTGCAATCAGTCCTGTGAGTGGCAAAGGCACGTGAGCTACTGTCGGTCCTACCTACCTGCGCTCGAAGCACCGTGCTCCTGCCGTAGTTAGCGTGCCGCGCCCTGAGGCCCCAACGGCGCCTTTACCCGCCACCCGATGCCGCCGGCCCGTGGCAGGTCAACGGCGAGACGCTGAGCACCATTCGCGACCTAAAGGACCAAGGATTTGACGACACACCGCTGACCACCGCCTACTGTCTCAAGGGGACTCTCCGCAATGTGAACAACGTCAAGCCCAGCAACAGCACCATCAAATTTGAGATCGTAAAGGTGTGCTCTGGGAGCGCTTGCGACACGGTCCCGGACCCGGCCACCGTATTCACCAGTCCCAAGGGCCACATCGTATGGTCGGTCTGGACGGTCCACCAGAAGATATCGGTGGACGGGGCCCCCATTCGGGACCACGCGTGGTGCCCCGTGCAGGCCGCCATCAACCTGGACTAGGAGCGGCAGGTGCGGCCTGTGGGGAGGGTTGAGAGACGAGCCGCCGCCTACCAGCCCGGCCCTGGCCGGGCAACTGGGCCGGGCCGCATAGTCGGTGTACGCCTGTTTTGAGCTGCGGCGTGGTGTGCACAGCTGCGAGCACAGTGCGCGCCCTTGGGAGCAGGCGTTCGTACGCGCTCCCGAACTAGGCGGCGGTGTGGAAGCTCGTGCCAGTTATCACCGCCCATGAGTTTTATCTTGCCTGTATGGCAACCGATACTTGGAAGTTGCAGTTGCCCGCAGATAGTTGCCCACGGCGAGGAGGTTGGGATACGGTTTTTATTCCTGTGGCTGTGGGAACGGTTGCAGTGGGAGAATCAAGGAAATGAAGGCGAAGAAAAAGGGAGGGGCAATCAGTCCTCCCGTGAAGAGAACCACCGAGCCCCTGCCCTAACCCCTGCGGAGGCCGGTGCCTTCCCACGCGTCTACGGACAGGCACCGGGCCGGTCCGTGTGCCCCGCCATTTTTCACATTCATCTCTCATGCGTGCTTTCTTTGTACTTCTGGTGCCATGTGATGTGCAGAGCGTACGTGCGAGAGCGCACGTTGCACTAGGCTGCTGCGCTGAAGGGTGTGTATGTGTGTGTGCTTTTTTTTATCGAACTTGCTTTCCTTGCACTTGCTTTTTGCCGTGTTTTCCGTTGACCCCGGACGTGCGTTACCTAGTACGAGCGCAGGGAGGCCAGGGCGGAGCGCACCAGCAGGGCGCGGCGGGGAGAACGGACCGGCGCATGGGAGAGGCAGAGCAGGCGGGCGAGGGCGATGCATCGGCACTGACGGAGTGGCTCAGGGGGGGAGCCTAACCTTGGCTGCGTATTCAGATGGTCCGGACCAATGCGTCTCCGCGTTTCGTGATTATCATTGTGGGCCCGTCATCCAATTCATCGCTGCGCTGAACTTAGATCGGCAACACAGATGAATGGGACGGCACGGATCAAGATCCGCAGTTTACAGGCATGATGACGTGCGGCAGCAAGCCCACCTCGGTGGTGGGCACGCATGCACTCCGTGCGCTCCTGCGCGCGTACGGCAAGGCACACGGGGGGAGTGCACGGCGACGTATACGGGATGATGTACGGCAGCACGCGAGCGATGGCGGACTGTCGTGCTATACTACGTGCAGTGATACGGTTGATTCGGCTTGGCGCCTCACATCCCCCCAGCTCAAGGACGGAGTGCAACGAAAGACGCAGAGCTCAACGAGCGCCAAGCACACAAAAAGCAGAAAGCAGCAAGGCAACACGCGGCCAAGGACAGGATGGAACAAGCGAAAGATCAGCGAAGGCAGGGCAAGCAGACCAACAGCTCAACTAGCAACAAGCGGCGAGCAAGGCAAGGGCTCGAAAGACCCAAAATCTACGGCGAAATACACATACACACACGACACTAGCACACTGCGCTGCGCGGCCGGAAGCCCATAGCACTCTCGAGAGTGGCAACAGGACAACAATCCCATCACAGAACAGCGGGGCGAGGATCCAATCAAACCTGAGGTCCAAATACTGCTCAATACGTGTTACAAGATACCAATGGCCAGGGTCCGGAACGCCTGGGCGGCAAAAACCACAAGCGCACTGCTGTCGAGAACCAACTGCAAGCTACTCTCGATATCCTTCAGCGATAACGTATGAGGTAGGTCAACGTGCTCTAGTGACACGATGGCCAGGCCTCAACGGTGGTAGGCGCCCCGTGGGGGTCTAACCTAGCGCTCCCGTGTTATGCTATAAACCTCGTCGAATAGTCGCACAGCCGATAAGCTCTACAGTAGC